>JACTAT010000152.1:238938-283211 GCA_014526335.1 Chrysaora quinquecirrha
TGCCTTTGAGCAAACATGTCGTCTTTCATTCGATTTGTTGAGTCACCATGAATCAATATGACATGCGTCAACCCGTTGCACATTAAATCGCTGTACATCAACCTAACACTTTTACATGCATCGATCGATCGACCGTGCTTGCTTCGTGCATGAATCGTGCTTGTATTGTGCTTTCTTTGTGCTCTGAGCTATGAGAAATTCATGCTTGCTTTGGCAGAAATTACACTAAGTTGTAATTCATTCAGGGGGATTGAAAGGAACAAAATTAAAACCTAAATAAATAAAAGACGACAGGAATATCAATTCCAGGTCGTTACAGTACAGAAGGTGATTTCTTAAGTTCTATAATAACACAGTTGCGCAACCGACGTTATAAGAGATCTAGATCGGCGATTTACTGAAAGATGTAGAAAATATTGAGTAAGGTAGTATAGAGATATCTGAGAATATGGAAGAGGCGTGTATCTTTCAGCGTGCAGCAAGCAATAAACAATATAACTATTTACATGAAGTACTTAAACAAACAAGCATAATTAACATAATTAACATAATAATAATAATCACTTAATCACTACATCGCTCCTCTTTTTTTTAATTTTTTTTTACTTTTATAACATAAGCAATGTCCTTGTCAAAAGTTTATTATTTACACTTTCAAGTTCGACGGTACAGCAAACCCAAATCTTGCGACTGGTATACATGACCTTTGTGATCTTTTAGGTGTATCATCGACTTGGTTTTTCTCGGTATCCTTTTCCTTTTCTGGCAGAAGGACATTTCTTTCATTGTCTCTCTGCGTTATTCTTATTTCGTCATCTTCATCTAGACAGAGTTCAGAAAAGTGTTCAAACTTCCTCCAGACAAATAAACCCCTAGCTGAAAACCTTCCTCACTTAACAATGAAAATTAGCGTGTTTCGGATGTTGCAAAAGATTTTCCTTTGTTCTAACTGACCTCCCTCCGGTCAGTGACCGTGTGACCGTAACTTTTTCCTGACTCTGCATCTAGACTGTCATATTCTGGAACCTTTTTAAAATGAGATATGCTTCTCGTGATGATATGTTTCTCATTCTTGGCCACAATCCTTGTCCCTTTACGTTGATATACTAAGAAGCGTTCAGGACTAAACTTTGGTGTTAATTTATTATGTCTCTTCTGCAAGCATATAACAGTGTCACCAATTTGAATGTTTGACTATTTAGTATTATTTCTTTTGTCATAATACTCTTTATTTTGAATCTTCTTTTCTTCGATGTTTCTTTTTGCTTCCAAGTGTTTGTTTATTACTTTTCTTGATGGTAATTCAGGTAAATGACCTCAAATTTTTCTGTTGAACAAAAGTTCACTTGGTGATACATTCGTTGTTGAATGTGACGTTGTCCTGTACGTCAATAGAAATCGCTGAAGCTTTGTCTCCAGTTCTTTCCTTCCAACTGAGCCGTTTGGAGGACTTTTCCAATTGGCTTCATTATACTTTCAACATTTGCGTTACCTCTAGGCCATAATGGAGTGCTTGGTTTCCATTCGGTTCCAATGGCCTTTGTATATCTTTCGAATTCTTGTCCATTAAATGGAGGTCCATTATCGGTTTTGAGAATGACTGGTATGCCATGTGTGGCAAATATTTGGTCTAATTTCGGAATGACCGCTGTCGCTGATGTGGACTTTACAATTTCGATTTCAGGAAATTTCGAATAAGTGTCTAGTACTACCAAAATATATTGTTCGGTATTTGCGATAGGTCCATGAAAATCAATTGCAACTGTGTGCCAGGGAATATCAACTGTAGGAGTTAACTGCATTGGTTCTGGCTTGCTACTGTTTCCAACAGCTTGACATGCATTACAATGTTCTATTACTGCTTTTACTTTATCACTCATATTTGGGAACCATATTTTCTCTCTCATTAGACTTGTTGTCCTCTCTATACCTTGATGTCCAACATGAGCTAATTTTGTTGCTCTCTCATGTAGACACTTTGGCAAAACTAATTTGCTTCCCTTTAATATTAAACCTTTGTCTGTATGCACTGTTAACTCATCTCACGCTTTTTGTACTGTTGCAGATCAGTATCCTTTGTATCCCAAAATCCAGTTTGAACAGCTTGTTGAACTTTTTGTAATATTTCATCCTTTTGTGTAGCAATTCTGACTTCATCAAGGGTTATTGTTTTAGGTACACTATGCTTGATAATGTAGTTTACGTATTCTTCGGCTTGTTTCTCCTCTTTACTTTCAGATGATGCAGTATTCAAGGGATGTCTACTTAGATAATCAGCTTCGATTAGTGATGGTTTTTTGTAGATTACACGACATTTATAGGGTTGGAGTCGCAATACCCATCTTTCTATTCTTGCAGGAGGTTTAGATCGAGCATTATTAAAGATTGATTCCAAAGCTTTGTGATCTGTGATGTGTGATCACGTCAAATTCAGTACCTAGCAGAAATAATCGAAAGTGTTCTGTTCCCCATACTAGTGCAAGTCCTTCGATATCTGTCTAGGAATATCTTTTCTCCACCGAGGTTAAAGCTCTACTGGCATATGATATGATCTTATATTGTGACCCTTCTGAGTCCTTCTGGGCTAAAATAGCACCTAAAGCATGTGGCAATCCATCTACAATCAAAATGCTTCGTTTTTCTGTGTCAAAGTATGAAACTACAGGCGCTTGAGTTAGTTTCTTCTTTAATTCGTTGAAAGCCCTCTCTTCAACTATAGTCCATTTGAAAACTGAATTTTTCTTCGTTAATTCACGAAAATGTTGTGTTATCGTTGCATAGTTTCGTATGTAATCGCTGCAAGTATTAGCCATTCCAAGAAAACTTCTGAGTTCTGATGCATTACATGGTGCTGTGGCATTAAGTAGATTAGAAACACGTTCAGGGTCTGGTTTCGTCCCTTTTTCTGTGAATATTAATCCATAGAACATTATTTCTGGCTGAAAAAATTTGCAATTTTCTCCTTTTGCCTTGATGTTTAGATCTGATAAACGTTTAAGACACGTATCAAGTGCAATGTCATGATCTGCTTTTGTTTTACCAAAAATGATTATGTCATCTGCAATATTTTTGACTCCATTTATATCACTGAGGTTTCTCTGCAGAATGTTCTGAAAGATTTCAGCTGCGCTGGAAGTACCATAATTTAATCTTTTGTACTGATAGAGACCTTCATGAGTAGAAAACGTAGTAATATAGCGACTTTCCGGGTCTAATTCAATTTGATGGTAGGCCTGTTTCAAATCAATTTTTGAGAAAAATTTCGATCCACTAATTACAGCTCTAAAATCATTCAAAGTAGGCATTAGGTGTCTTTCTCTCTCTGTGGCCTTATTTGCTTCACGCATGTCAACACATATGCGTGTTCCCCCGTCTTTCTTAGGAATACAAACAATAGGTGAGACCCAGGGCGTTGCCTGGTCAATGACTTTTTCGATTATGTCTTGGTTCTGGAGTTTTTCAAGTTCTTTTGATACTGCTTTGCGCATATGATAGGGTATTCTCCGTTGAGGTTGAATGACAGGCTTAATAGCTTCATTAATGTGTAATTTTATTCTTTGGTTTCGTAATTTTCCTTCACCAATGAAAACATTCCGATATTTATTAATAATATCTTGAATTGAAGATTCGATCATAGCATCAAAACAATCTTTATTTGAAGAGGGGTAGTAGATCCGTACGCAAATAATTTGGTGTTATTGGATTTCAACTCACTGACAGTTTTAAGCTTTTCGTATGTTTGGCTATCTATCACGTTTACAGTTGCCCCTGTATCAACCAGAAAAGATACATCATGTGACTCGTTCATTTTCAGTGTCAGTTTATTATGAAATGATGAATTTTCCTGAATTGCATAGGCATATTCGTCTTCTGAACAGTAGATTTCTCCTTGGTCCACTTTTTCTTGTGTGACTGGGCTCTGTGTTGTTGTTGTCTCTTTTGCGGAAACGTGCGTCGACGTTGTGGTCTTGGGTGTGACTGTTTGTTGTTGTTTTGTGCGCGCTGTCGTTCAGAGGGTTGATTGCTAGCTTTTGGACAAACTTTTCTGAAATGACCTGTGAGTCCACAGAGTGTTCAAGTTGAATTTGTGCAGGGCAGGGCTTGTCCTTGTTAGGGTAGCTAAATCCACATTTATAGCAGAATTTCCCAGCTCTAATTTCATTTAAATGCAGTTCTTGAGTTTTGTCTTCAATGCCTGAGGCTTGAGCGGAACTGACTTCGTCTTTTCGTCCATCGAGCAACATGTCTGCCAACTTGTAGACTGGTTGTCTCAAAGCTTTTCTTCGAAGTCTTGCGGACTTTCCATTACAGACTATCTGCATTTTGATCTCGAAATCTTCATCGTGAAACTGGCAATTTTTGGCGAGTTTTCGAAGTCTTGTATGAAATTCATCAATCGATTCATCAGCTTTCTGCGTGGCTTGGCGGAAATTGTAGATTTCATAAATTTGATTCTTGTCGGGTTCAAAGTGCTTGGTGAGGGCTTCGACTGCTTTGTCGTAATCTTTATCTTCACCAGTGTCTTGGAGAGTTTTGAAAATACTATAGACATCAGGGCAAGCTTGATATAAAAGCAAAGCTCTTTTTCTTACAGGGTCTTTAATATCCGAGGCGATCAAATATGTGTTGAATCTTTCGAGCCAAGTAGTCCAACGTGCTCCCGTGTTTGTAGGATCTGATTTTTGTTCAAAAATCGGCATAGGAACTATATTTGGTGCAGAAGCCATTTAGGGAGTTATTTCACTTTTGACTTTATTCAATTTCTACCTGTTTTACCTGTTATCCTCGTCGCCATTTATAGAGATATCTGAGAATATGGAAGAGGCGTGTATCTTTCAGCGTGCAGCAAGCAATAAACAATATAACTATTTACATGAATTACTTAAACAAACAAGCATAATTAACATAATTAACATAATAATAATAATCACTTAATCACTACAGGTAGTCCTCTCCACGTCCTCTCTGCAAGCAGTGACTGGGATTGCGGTCCCTTAAAGACAGGTAGAGCAAAGTTTGCTTTCAAACTCACGAAGAACGAAAGGTAAAGAGAAAAGGGTATCATCGGAAAAAGATGTATAAAATATCTACTAAATAACTCAGGAACAAGATACAAGGACTAACAAAAAGTAAAAGGGCCTGATTTCGAATTTTCAGTTATTTATTTCATATCTTATACCGTTTTGCCGCTATGAGCGTTTGTTTAAGAGGAACTGAGTTGAATTGCTATTTTAGGGCCAGGAGTTTGTGACGTAACACAGTTTTTCGGTAGCTTATTCATTTCTCTCCACAAGACGATTCGTCACATGGCGGGTCAAACAATCAGGCAGACTCTGTGCCCGAGAACTGAACAAAGAGAGGAAGACAGAAAGTTCAACTTATTTTCTGCTGAATAAAACTGCATGAAATCAGTAAATTTATATCTTAACTTATTGTTGAACTCTTCGTCGTCCTTTATTAATCTCGAGCTCTTGCATCAATCGGCCTAAAAGTTTATTGAACCCTAAAATTGCCTTCCGCCCTTCCATTGTTTCAATTCCTGAGCCTTCAAATCTTATCAACATACTTGTAAATGAAGTGAAAACAGCCTTTGTATTGCAAAGCAAAATTTTTTGAAAATAGATATTTGTTGAACGCTTAAGTCCAGGTTTATGTTTTGTTCAGAATGAATCGAAGCTTCTCGCTGCTTTGCTCAACTTTCGTCCATTTTCAACTTCGCAAGAATAAAGAAGCTTGATCCCATGTGATGTCACAATAGCACCTTATGATTTTTTGTCGGTACATCACTTAAAACAGCAAAATGGTACAAGATACGGAAACATAATTGCAGATTTGAGATAAGGAGGTGAAATTGCATGTACGGAGACAATAAAAATTGTTGGCTCCTGGGGCTCTATAATGAATACCTTACTATTTAACTCGAATTAAAAGTGAATTAACGACCTCTCCCGAGCAACTACGAGCTAGGTCGCTGCAGGCGGAGAGGATTCCCTTACTCAGGATGTCCACCTCCAGTTTTCAGAAAATTGTGTCGACCCAGACCTCGTTAGAAGGGTCTATTGAGATTACAAAATAGAATATTTTGACTATAAGACATATACCCCTTGCATAAGTACGGGATATCTAAGTCTGGCCTTGTTAACTTGTCACAGAAAACACTTTGCAATTCGCTAAAAACCACTGAGGAAGCTCAAATATAAAATTAATATCTGTAAGAACAAAAGAAATCAAGGATATCGTGATAAAAATCTTTATTTATCGATATATTTTAACACCACTTGAACAAACCTTCTTATTCATATTTTATATGCTACATATAAATACATAGGTGATAGCTAGTAGTCTATTCAGTTTAAAACCGGTGCTATGAATTATTTATCAATTTCTCTTGTTTTCGGACGCTTAATTTGCCACTTGTTGCTAATACCAATTGACAAATTTTCCATAGCAACTGTATTTGTTCTTACCACGTTTTAAAGGTGGCATGATAGAAGCAAAGAAAAACAAGTTCTCCTCTGTTTCAACGGAGTTAGCAACCAAATGATACGCAACTTTGACACGGCATAATGATGGCCAGCATTTTTATGAAAGAAAAGAATTATCTGAGGCGAACACTTTCACTGACGATTCAATTTGTCTACTTTTTACCTCTTACATTCCTGTAAGTATCATTTATTCATATTTGCAAAATCGGATCCCTCTCGTATGTTGAGTTTGCACTTGCTCAAAAGGGAATAGCGGCCAACACATGTTACTCTTTGAGATTTTCTTTGAGATTTTCCAGCATTCTCAGCGCTAAAAATTTTGGACATACTTAAAAGCTTTTTTCGTCTGACACTCCTCGGAGTATGAACGTCAGAAACAGACCGAAACAATGATTAAGGCGGAATTTATACCCAGATGCGTCTCGAAATGCACCAATTCAGCAGAGAGAGCAACCACCCCGTAGGTTGAGCATGTTGAGTAAACAGTGTTTATACAATAGATTTGTCGTAAGTAAAATCAGACAAAATTCGTCGTGCGAATGCGACTTTTAGAAATATAAAACCTTTTAAATTAAAAGATATTGTAAATATACAAAATAAAAGAATACGATACTTCTAGCAGAGAAATATTTTTCGAAATTTCAATTTTTCGGCTACCAAAAATCTTGCATATGAGAGCTTGCCAAGTAAAACTCTACAGGCTGTTTTTAATAAATTAAGGTAAGCATTAAACTAGAGCATTTCTACCCTAAAATCAGTGTAACTTTTGGTAGATAACACTTCAGTCTCAGCCACAAAAGTAGGTTCTTGTATGCGAGTAATTACGAACTTGGTTTCTTCCGATTTGTATACCTGATTCTTATTATCTAGACACTACAACGAGGTTTTTATCGTTATACAGTATTTAGTGTAACAGCATCGGAAATCCAAAATGGAGTGAATATAACAAGATTCTTCTAAAGCTTTACCGTATTTTGAAAACGGGATCCACGTGTTCAGATGGATAAAATAGTCCAGACATCCATAGGTACCGTATTCTCTCGTGTATTATCACTGTGAGTTTATTGATTCAACCTCGTACCTTATTGCTGGATTATTGTTTTGCATTATTGATATAAGTTTGATTCTCAAAGCGGCGGTATCAACGTGCTTTTAGAAAGCGGATAAATTATCGGAACAATATTTCAACCCAAGAAAAAAAGCATTCCTCATAACTTGCAATTTAAAAGTTATCTTCAAAATAACACTCACCAAAAATTTACTTTTCCGACTAACATGAGACTTAGGCTACTGACGCCATTTCACCTGTTTGTTGCACTACGCGGAAAGTTCGAATACAAATTCGAAAATCCAGCCTTGGTATGTAATCTATTGTAATGCATTGGTTTATTTTCTCCGTAAAACCCTGCGTGCGAAATAACCCGAGAGCCGGGAAGGTAGAGCTGGGGTGGCAGAGAGAATGTGGTATAGCTGAAAGGGTGAAATCAATCTCAGCCTCAACTCACTAATATCATCATATGTCAATACTTATTTGATGTTAATTTTCTGAAATAATTTACAGATTTTTCGTGAACTTTGCTGTCTTTGACACGGATGCTTGGATCCATCGATCTATGTGTTCAAGCTATGCAAATTTCAGTTACATCAAGGATGACGCTGTTTTACAAGGATCCGTCTATTGGACTTTCAAAACAAAACACAAGAAGAATGTGAAGCTGAGTGTGTCAATGAATTTCATTGCAGATCAGTTAATACACAGAAGGATGGAGATAGAATGTGTGAATTGAATATGGAAAATGTACTCGAAAAGATAAAAAACCTTCAGTTGACGCATAAAATCGGATGGGTACACAAAGCAACAGATTACAATGATCCATGGGTAAAATTTCATGCTTCCAGTTTTTTCTTATGTCTAGATAACATAAATTCTGAAAAGTCATATTTGATGTCGTTTAGGAAAATATGAAAAATTTAGAGAAATGAGAAGCTCGAACCTCTACCTTCAGAAACAACAGAAAGAAAACGCCTCTAAATGAAATCTGAACTCTTCAAAGAATGTTTTCAGGAAAAACAGAGTAAACAAATTAAATAAGTTCAAGAATAAAAAGCTATATTCATCAATTAGGTATGGTGGGGGGCACTTAGCTTTAGTAAGGGTCTGACGTTTCCTAGAATTTATCAAAAAATCTTGTAGTACTAGCCCTTGCGCGGAAGCGCACTGCGCGCTCTTCCGCGCGGGCTTTTTCGCTCCGCGGCTCACTTGGGACTTCCACCTTCCAATTAATTATTTATAAAGGAGCCATTCTACATATTTAGTTTCATTTGAATATTTAGCATGTTAATAACTTTCAAATGAAATGGGAATAAATTGCAAGGGAAAGCCTAGATTTTTTAATTCAGACAAAACCACTCGTAATGTGGTTGTGGCGGACGGTC
This sequence comes from Chrysaora quinquecirrha, assembly GCA_014526335.1. Classification (NCBI taxonomy): domain Eukaryota; kingdom Metazoa; phylum Cnidaria; class Scyphozoa; order Semaeostomeae; family Pelagiidae; genus Chrysaora; species Chrysaora quinquecirrha. The sequence continues at coordinate 247,860 of JACTAT010000152.1, forward strand.
AGTAATGTTGAGAATTATCTTAAATATTAGTGTGGAGGGATTTTCAATTTAATTTTGAGGATTTTCGTTAAATAGGCGGCTATGAGAGCTCTTCCTGACCATCCGGTCCCTCCACATTACTCCGCACCGTCCACATTCCGATTCCCTAAAGGCTTAACACTACTATTGATAGCCCTTCATATGACTCCAAGACAGCCCAGCCCATACCCTGGGTACCAGAGCCTCAAGATTGGAACCGCAGAACAAAATGAAAAAAAATAATAAGTTGAGCAAAATACGAGGCTCTGGTTCCATCCAAACAGAGTCTCGTTCTGATTATGAAAGGCGCATTTCCATGTAATCATTAATCACCACATATCGACTGGAACGACAGCTCTATTGTTCTGATGTCTTCACGTATTGATTTTCAGAAAAGCAAGGGCTCTGAACGTAAAATATGCATTCACATATTGCTCGATTTTGTGCACGAAAATTTGTTTAACCTAGTGGTTTTTGGGTGGAAAAATGAAAGGAAATAGCTGCTGCAACTGAACATGGAGTTATAATTTCAAAATTCGTTTTTGAAACGAAGAACGGCTGTGTTGAACTTTCTGTAAACAAAGCTCGCTTAGGCCCACCCAATTACTGATTTCAAAAAGGTGCAGAGTTAGAAGAACTTATCATATAATATATTCTAAAAAGGTTAAATTTTCATGGAAAAACAGAAATACTTTAAAGACATTATGAAAGAACATCTGGACCGAGTAAATTAAGAATAAACTCCTGTACATATATATAAAGTATGAGAGCATGCTTCGTTCAGGTCGATTCAGGTGACGATAAAATCCAAGATTTCAATATCAATACGTTATATTTAAAGATATTTAGCATCATAACCATAACTATGTAAAACTGTTTCCTAAAATGTATAATTCGTATTTTTCTAGTGGTTTTCATCTCAGATCTAGTAGCTGAACTTGATATTTTGAAGGCGGCCTACCAGTCAATGGCGCGAATTGGAAAGGCGGCGATTTTCCATGTCCAGTTGGGAGAATGGCAAAAGTATCTTTTGATAGACAAAGAATCGATCTTAAAATCTCAAACTGCTGAGTTCATAACTCGTTTATATGTGTGAAATGATTCCGTAATACTTTTCCCGCCGCAACCTAACGCTGCCTCCATTTTTCTTTTCCTCACAAACTGGCATTGCAACTTCCACCAACGATCAATTCAAGCATCAACCGTTGTTTCGCTTGAATCACTTGGGCGGCTGATTTGTATGTTTGATGGTCTAAGCCAATGAAAAACCACGTGCCATTTCGGGAACCTGCGCTTCTGATTGGTTAATTTTCATAATCAGAACGAGACTCTGTTTGGATGGAACCAGAGCCTCGTATTTTGCTCAACTTATTATTTTTTTTTATTTTGTTCTACGGTTCCAATCTTGAGGCTCTGGTACCCAGGGTACCCAGCCCACCACATTACTGCAAGATAGCTCTCCACATTACTGAACATCCCTCCTGAACAATGCTCCAAGATATACTGATGTTCCCTGATGATAGCCTTCCACATTACTTCAAGATATCCCTCCACATTACTCCGCACCCTCCACATTACTGATGATAGCCCTTTAAGTTTCTTCAAGATAATTCTCCATATTGCCCCGCCTCTACTACATCTATTACATTATAGCCCTCGACATTACTGAACATCATCCACATTACGGCAAGACAGCCCTCCACATTACTCCGCACCCTCCACATTTCTGATGATAGCCCTCTACATTACTAAAAGATAGCCCTCCGCATTGTCTCAGACCCTTCACATAACAGAAAGATAGCCAAGCCCTTCACATTACTCCGCATCCACCACATTACGGCAACATAGCCCACCACGTTACATTTGATAGCCTTGAAGATATTCCTCCACACTCAGCACCCTTCACATTATTGACAATAACCCTCCAGGTTACTGATGATAGCCCTCTGGGTTACTTCGGACCCCTCACATTACTGAAAATTAGCCCTCATCATTACCGAACATCCTCAAAATTACTGAAAAATAACCCTCCATGATACTTCAAGATAGCCCTCGACATTACTCCGCACCCTCCACATTACTGATGATAGCCCTTTACGTTTCTTCAAGATAATTCTCCATATTGCCCCGCCTCTACTACATCTATTACATTATAGCCCTCGACATTACTGAACATCATCCACATTACGGCAAGACAGCCCTCCACATTACTCCGCACCCTCCACATTTCTGATGATAGCCCTCTACATTACTAAAAGATAGCCCTCCGCATTGTCTCAGACCCTTCACATAACAGAAAGATAGCCAAGCCCTTCACATTACTCCGCATCCACCACATTACGGCAACATAGCCCACCACGTTACATTTGATAGCCTTGAAGATATTCCTCCACACTCAGCACCCTTCACATTATTGACAATAACCCTCCAGGTTACTGATGATAGCCCTCTGGGTTACTTCGGACCCCTCACATTACTGAAAATTAGCCCTCATCATTACCGAACATCCTCAAAATTACTGAAAAATAACCCTCCATGATACTTCAAGATAGCCCTCGACGCTACTTTGTATCTACCACATTACTACAAAATAGACCTCCACATTTCTCTGCATCTACCACATTATTGCAAGATAACCCTCAACATTACTAAACACCCTCCAAATTACTGATTATAGCAACCCCCCATTACTAAACACCTTCCACATTACTGCAAAAAGCTTTCCACATTACTGAAGATATCCCTCCTTATTACTGAACACCTTCCACATTACTGCGAAAATCTCTCCACACTCCACAGCCTCCACAATACTTCGCACACATTACCTAGGGTGATTCAGGACTAATAACCACTTTGCTACAGTAAAAGGATAAATGCAAGTCCTATGCTCGGTGGCTTGAGTTGAAATGAAATTGTTTCACTATGATCAGAAAGGGCAACACAGCAAAAACATTGAGACGTAGTGTATACATTTGAATTGTTCTGATCACAAACATTTTCGTTCATCCTCGCAGACATAATAAGGGCAAGTTAGTGAGAACCGAGGATTTGAAATCTTGAAATCCTTCTGTGCTATCCTGAAATGGCCGTCATTACGAATTAGTAGAATGCAGAGTAACTATCAAATTGTAACGAATGGCATGACTGTAACTAATGACCTCATCATCTGACTGAGAACATGTAATTAACGACCCAGTAATAGATCTAAGCATCCGCTCTTCCAAGTAACGACTTTTCTGATGAAAATCGTCCATGCGTAACGCATGTGGTATTGCACACATGCGTAGACTCAATTGACGTAAATAATAAAGCAGATTCAAAGGAACTGTCATGATTATGAGTCATCTATTGTAAATGTGACGAATAATGTTTTCTGTAACCTAGGGTTCTAGGTTCTCGTGAAGTCACTAGTAACCTTTGCAAAGCAGAGTTCGTGAATTGTTGAGATAGGAATAAGACGCTCAACCAGCAGTGTCGCAACACTTGAAGATGTAAACAACCAGCTAAACAGACTAGAACCTAAGAAAGCGACTCCTCTAGATAGTATTCCTTCAGAAATCCTGAAAGAGAACTCGGATATCTTTTTACCTTACCTGTTGAACACTTTCAATTTATGTCTAGCTGAAAATCACTTTCCTAGCAAACTAAAGGATGGAGATATCTCTGCGATTTTCAAAAAGGATGATGCCCTATGCAAAAAGAACTATAGGCCAATTACAGTCTTACCAGCAGCCTCTAAAATTGTTGAACGATTATTACATGACCAGTTAATACCTTTCACTGAAAACTTTATGTCGCCTTTGCTCTGTGCCTTCAGAAAAGGCTATAATACACAACATGCTCTTCTAAGACTTTTGGAAAACTGTAAAATAACCCTGGACAGGAAAGGCAATGAAGGTGCTTTGTTGATGGATCTTTCCAAAGCATTTGATTGCCTAGATCACGAACTTTTATTAGCAAAATTACATGCCTATGGTCTTGGTAGGAGTGCTTTATTAACCATACATAGCTATTTATCGCAAAGGAGGCAGCGAGTTAAAATAAATGGTTCGTTTAGCACTTGGAAAGAAGTTCAAAAAGGAGTCCCACAAGGATCTGTTTTAGGGCCCCTATTATTCAACATTTTCCTAAATGACTTACTTCTTCTGGTGGATAGAGCCGAAATATGCAATTATGCAGACGATACAACAATTTACGTATGCGATTCTGAGGTCGAAAATATAATAAACATTCTGGAGCAAAATGCCAATCGGATATCAACTTGGCATCCTGAAAATTTCATGAAACTTAATGCGGAAAAATGTCATCTAATCATATTTGGTGAAAAAGATAGCAAAACAAACTTGTATATTGGAAATACTGAAATCGAACAAAGTGATGAAGTGACATTGTTAGGAATCAAGCTAGATAAAAAGCTTAATTTCAAAACTCATGTGCAGTCACTTTGCAAAAAAGCAAGCCAGAAACTGCATGCTTTGTCCCGCATTTCAATTTCATGGAACCTAAGAAGATAAAAGTTATGATGAATGCCTTTGTAATGTCACAGTTCAGCTACTGTCCATTGACATGGATGTTCCATGACAGAAGTATTGAACACAAAATAGACAGGATACAGGAAAGAGCCCTTCGAATCGCATACAAAGATAATAATTCAGATTTCGAACAATTGCTTGAAAATACTAATTCGGTATCTATTCACCAGAAAAACCTACAGTTGCTAATGGTTGAAACTTACAAAACAAGGAATGGTCTGAATCCTACGTTTATGAATGAAATCTTTGAGGAAAAGGCATTGCCATATCAATTGAGATGCTCAAGAAATTTAATCTTACCAAAAGTGAAAACAACAAATTATGGTACCGATACGGTAAGATTTATGGGTCAAAGAGTATGGGCAAAATTACCATCATCAATTAAAACTTCTGTCTCTTTAAGAAATTTTAAGAAACATCTGAAGTCCACAAAATGCCAACATTGCAACTGTAGGATTTGCAAAATTTTTATACATGGGTTAGGGTTTTTATGAATCATTATTAATATGTATGTCTTTTATATTTTTGTAGATAGTTGGCCTTAATTAGCTTTTCTTAACAGCTATTGTAAACAGCCAACTTTAAATTAAAGAATTAATAATAATAATAATAATAATAATAATGTTCAATAATGTTGAGGGTTATTAAGTGATCTGCAGGGACTTTCGCTGTAATATTGAGGATGTTCAGTAAATGGACGGCAATGAGAACTCTTCTTGACGATTTCGTCCCTCCACATTACTCCGCAACCTCGTCATTACTGATTATTGCCACTACATTACCGTTGATAGCCCTCCACATTGCTTCAAGATAGCTCTCCACATTACTCCGCACCATCCACATTACTGATGATATCCCTCCACATTACCTTGCACCCTTCATATTACTGAAAGAGAGCCCAATTCTCCACATTTCTCCACATCCACCACATTACTACAATATATTCCTCAACATTACTGAACATCCTCCACATTACTGCACACCCTACTCATTATAGAACGATAGCCCTTCACATTACTTCACAACCTTCACATTACTGAAAGATAGCCTCCACATTCCTTCGTACCCTTCACACTTCTGAGAGATTACCCTCCGCATTCTCTAACATCCTTCACATTCCTCATGATATCCTTCCGCGCTACTGATATCCCTTCGCGCTACTTCAAGATAGCCCTTCACATTACGGTGTACCTCCACATTACTTGAAGATAGTCCTCCACATCACTTCACACCCTTCACTTTACTGAAACATGGCCTCCAAATTACTTCGCATCCTCACATTTCTGAAACACAGCCCTCCGCACTCCACATTAGTTCGCACCTTCACACTTCTGAAAGACAACCCTCCGCATTCTCTAATATCCTTCACATTCCTCATGATATCCCTCCGCGCTACTGATATCCCTTTAAGGCTACTTGAAGATAGCCCTCCACATCACGCTGTACCCCCATGTTACTTGAAGATAGTCCTCCAAATTACTGCACACCCTCCTCATTACAGAACGATGGCCCTGCACATCACTGTGTACCCTTCACATAACTGGAAAATAGACCCCACATTACTTCGCACCCCTGACATTACTTGAAGATAGTCCTCTACATTACTTCGCACCCTTCGTATTACTGAAGGATAGTCCTCCACATTACTGAACACCCTAAGTCACTTGCTTCTGGTCCAAGTGCGCAGCCCGGGGACCCTCTAGAAAAACGTGCTCGCTCTGACAAAAAGACAATAGACTTGCAAGTGCTTTTTAGTATAAGAGATAGATGCGAATACACACTTGAAATAAGTTGCCAACCATTAATGCATTATCCTCAATAAATAGAGAGTCAACTAGAAGGCACACTCAAACGATTTGATCACACACACGCATCCATACAAACGAAGCTAAGTCGCTGCCAAAGGCTTTCCATTAGCAGGGAGTCGAGTTTGTGGCGCAGACGATTGTTTTCTCATTGTTCTCTCGATCCAAAAAAGTGACATTGAAATTCAAAGCAAGCCGACGCCAGTTGGCCTTTAGACTAACTTCCTATTCTCTGTTATCTTTAAAGGTTGGCAAAGTTTGTAAAGCTTTGAAGCCATGTCCAGTAAACCATGTATGCGTTGATTCATGCAGTTGTCCTGGATATCGTTGCATTAAATGCAGAGGTATGAAGATCGGCGTCAGCTGCCTAGCAACGTTAGGTAGGTAACGTAAGAATATTGTTCCTTTTTATGGCTGTCAAAGTGACATAGCTACTTTTTAAACAACAACTGAATCTTCAGCAAAATAATGAATGATGACGACGTTTCTTAAAGACCATAAACAAATAACACACTTAAGACGTTCCTTTTGCCCAGGATCAGAATATCTAGATACAAATAATCTGAACAAATATGTAAGACTAATATTCATTTTTTAGTAAAATAATAATGCGCAGGCAAAAAATCCTTGAAATAAATTGTGTTGGCGTTGCTTTTTGAATTGTTAAAGATATTCACTGGCATATTCTAATATCGTGTACAAGGAAGTTTTTTCAAGTGATTGTTTAAGATATGTAGCAATAATGGATGGACGTCCTCTTCTCTGTCTTTCTTTCATTCCTTCTGTTTCCCCTTCTTCATTCTTTCTCCTCTTCTTTCTCTCTTTCGTTTATTTCTTCCAGTAATTACCAACAAAACCTGCAATGTTTCCAATTTCTGTTTCTTTAAATATGTTCTCTTGCTCAGATCGGGAACCATGCCAGATTTTCATCAAGTAACCGGTCCTTTTAGATTAATATTATATTGTAGGAGTAACAAGATCAGGATTTAATGAACTGCTCCTTTCAATCAACAGTTATTGAAGGAATGCCTTTGGGTATGGAAAACAGACAAATAACGGACTATCAAATCACAGTGTCAAGTTTTTATCAGTACGATCCGCCATCTGAGGCAAGATTGAACTCTAAGAGTAGATGGTGTGTTTATCCAAATGCATATGGTGGCGATCATTTCATCAAGGTATGCTTGGATTTTGCTGACAGAATACCTATTAATGCTGCCTAATTTGGTAATTCATAATAAAATGTCAGTGTTTACAATAAGACTTCATTTTGATTGCTTATCTTGTCACATCTACATTACCAAACTCATTTCAGTCTTGAAATAGCTGAATGCGACACTTAAGTTGTCTTTATAGATCTTTAACCCCAATCATACAAAATCATACAAACTAATATTCTTCTTGGAATTACCTAGTTTAGACCAGTTGCGAGCGAGGCGTAGAAATCTTCATCCATCGAGGGGATAAATGATACTTATTATTTTGGACAATTCTGACCTCCTGATTACGGAAATGGAATATATTCGGAGCTGTTTCATACGATATGGCCTCTCTTCCACGTTTTTGGCCCGGTCTCGTGAGAAATGACATTGTTGCTACAAATGATGCATTGGCTGCATTTCACTGACTTTGTTATGCAGACGGAATGCCGATCAGTAATTTCTTTATTACATTTCAAATGTGCATGCTCGAAAAACCCTTTCTTGAATATAAGAGGCTATTTTTCTTTACATTGTTCAGTATGGGGTACAAACAGATACACACTGGAAACATTCGTTTTAAGCCGCCTCTCTAACAAAGTCAAAATGGTAATCATACAGTGTCGACGAATGCGTTTACCAGTAAAATTACCGCTTTGAACTCAGGGCATTATCTTAGGTAATTATGCACCATCAAAAGCTGGTTTTTAAAATCGGAACTTGGAATGTCAAACAGTAAATTTGTTATGCAATAACAGTGTGTAAAGATTGCAACGATGATGTATTTAAAACTCAAATCCAAATTATGATACCTGGAAGTTCTGTAAAGTGTGAATAGTTACATCTCGTGTTCTCCAATCATGAGTGACCAGAAGAGTGATTCCAGCTGTTCCTGGAGAACGCGCTCGAAGGCCCTCCTAAAAGTTCACTTTGTATATCTAGATTTTCTTTGCCAAATTCTATTCTCTAAATCTCTAGGCTTTTAAGTTTAATGTGCAGTTCTAAATTTTTGTTAAAAACAACCTTCAAATTGTTAGAGAGGTACATATAAATTAAAAAATGCACATATTCAAAGAAGCATTACGAATTCAATTATGCATATTTGCTGTTCTACTGCTATTTTATATTTGCTTTTTAGCAAGAATTCCGTAAAACAAGAAATGGGAAAATAAAAGAAACTTTTATACATGATATAATGCTTATAGAGAAAAATTAACAATAGCTGAAATTGAATTTCATGGAAGATCATTGTAAAATATTCCACTGGTGTTTCTTTCAGATCCGATTTCATAGCAGGAAGATTGTTACTGATATTGCCGTTCAAGGCCACAGTAACCATGGAAATTGGGTAAAAACGTATGAAATGATGTACACAGAGGACCGTACAACATGGCAAAAATACGAGGAAGATGGCGTTATCAGGGTAAATCATTATCATTACCATTATCATTATCATTATCATTATCATTATCATTATCATTATCATTATCATTATCATTATCATTATCATTATCATTATCATTATCATTATCATTATCATTATCATTATCATTATCATTATCATTATCATTATCATTATCATTATCATTATCATTATCATTATCATTATCATTATCATTATCATTATCATTATCATTATCATTATCATTATCATTATCATTATCATTATCATTATCATTATCATTATCATTATCATTATCATTATCATTATCATTATCATTATCATTATCATTATCATTATCATTATCATTATCATTATCATTATCATTATCATTATCATTATCATTATTATCATCATTATCATTATCATTATCATTATCATTATCATTATCATTATCATTATCATTATCATTATCATTATCATTATCATTATCATTATCATTATCATTATCATTATCATTATCATTATCATTATCATTATCATTATCATTATCATTATCATTATCATTATCATTATCATTATCATTATCATTATCATTATCACTATCATTATCATTATCATTATTAATATCATTATCAGCTTTATCAGCATCATCATCATCATCATTATCATCATCATCATTATCATCATTATCAGCATCATCATTATCATCATCATCATTATCATCATCATCATAATCGTCACCCTATTTTTCCTTAGATTTTTAAAGGACCACAAAGTAGCGACTTGATAGCAAAGGAAAGTTTAGTATATTACATACAAGCCTACGAGATAAAATTACTGCCGAAAACCTGGCACGGCTGGTTATGTATGAGAATTGAACTTTATGGCATCGGTGAGTGTTCCCACCTCTGCTTTTATTATTTTTATTAAAAAGATATATGCAATTAAATGGAAGAATGTTGGTACCTATCGAGTTGACGAGCGAAGCTCACAATTATCTGCTATGATCTTCAAGAATTTTTTATAGTAAAATTCTCCAAGACTCCGTACTGAAATTTCCTGAGCTAAAGGCCAAACTTGAGAAGCTTCTCAATTTTCCTATACAATTCCTTAACTTCTTTTCTTGTTTGTTATAATAATACTCTAGGGACAATAAAAATAGGCACATAAGCGGTCATAATGTTGTCAGAAGACGAGAAGAAATTAGTACTAATTGATTAGTAATGGCGATAAGATTGCAAGCTCTGTTTAATCATGATAAGTATCAAATCAACAAAACGTCAGTTTTTATAATAGAAGTATAAACTGGCAAGTTCGAAAAACCAGACACTAGTCCCTTATAACCCTCATGACCCCCATGACCCTTAAGTACTAAATTCTGAAAGTACTCTTAAGTACGAGTAGGCTTTTTGCTTCCGTTTGCCAAATTTGGCATATCGAATGTCAGTCTTGCATATCGTATGTCAGCATGGCTGTTGATCTTGTTGTTGTGCTCGCTTCCTGTGTTGTATTTTGATATCGTCTGCAATTCTGGAATTTAATGATAACGGGGTAAATGCCCCTTTTAAAAGAACACAATGAGGTTAGACCAAAGCGAAAACAAGAAATATTGGTCCGGCATTCGCAATGATCAATTCAACAACATTGTTTTTCTTTACTTCGAGTTGAGCATTTATTGAACAATAGTTTGAAGAACGACCAGTGTGGAGCAAAGGTTATTTCCTAAAATGGATGAGATTTCGGGTTTTTCATAAACCACAATATTTAATTCAAACATTTACCAACAAATGGACAGGATTTTTAGGAATAATTTTCCCCGCGAACAACGACTAGTTGATGAGAACTTGCATCTGTTGCATTGCAGGCATTGGATTTTTGTACAATCTGTATGAATCGCAAATGATATAGGCAGGCACACAAACTGAATGCACAATTTGAACAAAAAACTTGACAAAACACAAAAGCAAGGAAAGTTTTTTGTATTTTGATGAAAAGAGAAGGAGAAACTCTTGGAAATTTGTACCTTAGGTACAAATAACATAACAGGCAGGAAATATTTTTGGTTGAAAACAGTCTGGCTGGATGAAATGAATAACGCAAAATTCAATTATGTTGAATTACACGTACTTTTTACAAAAATACGAGAAATCCCACTCTTGCTGTTGCAAGCCGTAACGTAATCCTTCAGTCTCTCAGACAGCCAGACACTTCCGGTACTTCTTGTTGTAAATTATTTTATTTACATGTCGCGGTATAAAAATTCTTCTCTTTGTCATGCCCTTCAGTCCCAAATGATTTGGGGTTAAAACTGTCCTGAAAATATGTCCTGAATGAAGTGTGTCGTTCATCCTGCAGCTCTGTACGTGCACCTAGCAAAATTAAAATTCATACTTGTATGTGTGCTATCAAACCAAAATGCTAGGGAAAATTTTAGACGAAGCATCTTCCCCCGTACCCCCGTACCCATAGTTTAGGCGCGCAAATGCATTACAAAATTATGAAAGAACAGGAAGTACACTTTTTAGAGCTTTAAACACTGATCAGTAGTGTTTGACAGGTTTGCTGATATACGATACCCCATATTTGGCTAACGGAAGTAAAAGGCCCACTTGTACTTAAGGTTCATTTCAGAATTTAGTACTTAAGAGTCATGCGGGTCATAGGGGTCATACGGTCCTAGGGTCTGGTTTTTCGAACATGCCGCATAAACTTTGAAGATAACAAAGTAAGACTCTCTAGCAGTCTATGATCCACCATCTAGGCCGCTTCCCTTTAAACATCTCAGTAAGTTGTAGGACCAATAATTTCATAAAGCATATCTTATTTTACTCTGAGCCTGATTCACTTGTCACACAAGCTCTTGAATATGAAGATCTATTACAAATCGAAAAACAATCATATCATTCATTAACGAACTAACAGATGAACTAAAAACTAATGGATTGACTGATTCAACGCTAACCTCTCTTTCTAAGACTGCTACAAGAAAAGCATTGGAAACGAACTACAGCATTTACTGGAGAACATATATAAATAACTGCTCTAAAGCTTTGACGTACAAATCCTATAAGAATCAAATAGCTTATGAAAAATATCTGGACCTTATCCGGACTAGAAGACATAGAAGAATACTATCCAAACTTAGATTAAGTGACCATTGCCTCGCCATTGAAAAAGGTAGGCACTGTAAACCGCCTGTTGATAGACATGAGAGATTCTGCAAATATTGCAAAAATTTTGTAGAAGATGAAATACACTTTTTCTCAGTTTGTAATGAGTACAGTTTTGAAAGAGAAAATTTCTCAAACCAAATTTATAGTCTTTGTCCAAACTTTACAAATATCCCTTCTAAAGATCAACAGTTTATATATTTAATGACAAATGAAAATGAAGCCTTTCTAGAAAATTTCAGTGCCTTTCTGTATAATATTTACATTAAACGAACAACTTTAGATAAGTAAATCTTTACTAATAAACTCTCCCTATAATAACAATAGTTTTGCTTTGTATCTATCAATTATTGGTTAATTGAACTGCTTACTTTAGTTTAATTTCCTTTTTTTAACTTGTTGTACCTTTTAGATTTGTATCTTTTTTTTATTAACTTTTTGACCATGTATCTAATGATATAGTGTCTTATATAAAAAAAAACAGTATTTGAAATTCCTAAAATTCCTACTAACCGAGTACAACCGTGCATACTGATAACAAGAAAGTGCAAATCAAACATAAAAAGAAACTCAGAAGAAAGAAATCTTTTTCTAAGCTTTGGTTTGATAAGTTCGATAAGTTTTATTCTCTCAGTTGTGAAAATATGACATGTTATGCTCTGGCCAGTTTCGGCCTCTTTTACATCATTTCTTTACAGAGAATTCGATGAAAAGTTGTACATTCAATTAAGTTTTTCCCTTTTCATAAGTCGTTTGATGCACCAGAAAATTCTAACAAAGCAACTTGTTGAATGAACAGATAAATTCAAAATATGGTGAAAATTCAAAGTTTATTTCGCCTTTCTGCTTCAGACTTCTATCGCAATCAATGTCTTCATTTAAACGCTTCTAATTGTTTTTTTTTTGAAAATTTAGCTCAATTTTTGCAAACTTCTTGTAACACACAAATACAGATAAAAGTTGCCTTTGATAAAACTAATCCTTGACGTTAGCTGAACTAAACTGAGGCCATCTCTTACGAAACTTGTGTTCCTTGTCGTAATAAAAATTATCCTCGAGAAGCAACAAAGACTACATTATTTGAATGGTTTAATTTTTGCCAGTGCTGTTGGAATTAATAATCCATAAATTTTTTTTCTAGAGGACCCTTGGCAGCCATCACTTCCAAAAGGTAACGCAAATACTTAACACTGCAAGAAACCGCGGAAACATTTTAAGGCATTACGAGGTTTTTACCTTGACACCCGCGATGCGGGTGAATTTAGTACCAGTTTAGCCTTGGAAAGACAAGATGCCACTCAGCTGCCTTTTGACTTGATGCCTTTTAACTTGCAGCCTTCTGAACTCTCGCTAGAGTCCGGGGAGGTTGTGGGATGCCATGGGGAGCTAACCTCCCCGGACTCTAGCGAGAGTTCAGAAGGCTGCAAGTTAAAAGGCATCAAGTCAAAAGGCAGCTGAGTGGCATCTTGTCTTTCCAAGGCTAAACTGGTACTAAGTTCACCCGCATCGCGGGTGTCATAAAAACCTCGCCCGCATCGCGGGCGTCAAGTTAAAAGCTAGTCTACTTGTAATGGTAAAAACAAATTGAATTGATAAAAGGGTATTACATTCTTGACAAAAAAAGAACATCATAAACATAATAATACCAAATTTATAGCAGCAGATCCTGCGAAAAATTGATTTCTGTTCAGGGAACCTAAATATTTACTCCATGCATAGCCGTTGTCATCTTCATGATTATCACCGTCACCATCATATTTATCACCATCATAATCATCATCATCATAATCATAATCATCCTCAGATCATAATCATCATTATCATCATCATCATCATAGTTATCATAACCGTCAAAATTATCATTATCGCCGTCACCAACCATCACATTATAATCACCATTAGAATCATTCTTATCATCATCATCATTACCATCATCATAATCATCATCGTCATAATCATCATCATCATAATCATAATCATCGTCAGATCATAATCATCATTATCATCATCATGTCATCAAATCTCATTATGCTTTTAAAATCATAATATTAATAATAATCATCATCATCATCATCATCATGGTCGTCCTCATCATCACAATCATAATTATCTTCATGTCGTCAAAATCCGAATCATCATCATCATTATAATTTACCCCTGACAATTGAAAATCCTACGTGGCTTTAAGCTGATTATGGGTCGTGTTGCGTTATTTTTGCTGATTTGGGGTCGTTTTGGATGGTTCCGCGTTTTAGTAAGTATAACAAACTTCTGCAGAACAAAATAATTCAATGTACGTGTAGTGAAAGGAACATAATACATGGCCGCAATCAAAACCGAAACTTGTTGAAGCCGAGATAAAATTGAAATTTTAACAAACTTTTGATTCTCAAAACATTTAGAAAAATACGGCATGCACTGCCTGGCAGAAAGGGCGTCAATCAAAAAAGAACCACCTTTCTAGGTGGCCCAAGGAAAGAGCCTTCCTTATGTTATCGAACAATGGGCCATAACAAAGGGGCAACCTAATTTGCATTTTAGTAATTTAGCACACAGAAGATATTAATATTGATGCAACAGTACAGCCAACCATCTAATTCCATTCCACATTCCTCCATTCCACGTTTCCGCTACCCTGTAAACCGATTCCCAAGACACAACCGCAATCAAAACCGCACTAACAAAAGCGCCCGCAACTGAAAACGAAACTTTTCGAAACTGAAATAAAATCGAATTTTTAACCAACTTAAAGTTCGAAAAAGATTTAGAAAAATAGATGGTGCACTGCCTTGGGAGTATAGGGTTCAAACAAAAAAAGAAGCGCATTTCTAGGTGGCCCAGGAAAAAAGCCTTTTGGGGGCAAAAGTACAATGGGCCAGAACAAAAGGCAACCTAATTTGCATATAAGCAGATTAGTAATAGAGGATACCTAGCTGCAAAGTGACCCACGCACCAATTAAAAAGTAGCGCTGTTATGGCATTGTTTCTTGGGTATCAATCAGCTTTTGGAGTATAGCTAGAAGACAAAAACGATAAATCATAGAATATATTAAGGCTGCTGACACTTCTTCATTGCTTCATGATAAGCGGTGATAATCACGTATAATACGGTACCTGTAGGATTTGTGAAAGGGTCCGTGTGAAAGCTACATATTTCTGTCTACAAAGAACTGGCCCATTGGCCTTGATTTGTGCAGATTACGAAACTCCTATATTAAAAAAAGATCTTACTGTGACAATGATGTTAAAAACATCCTTACTCTAATTTTTTGCACGTTTTGGGCCGTGAGTAAGTACTGTTCTATGGCAGATTCTTGTTTGAAAGGCTAGGTTGTTGGTTGGGTGGTTGTTTCTTCCAACGGAGTTGTGTCTGATATTAGTAGGAATATTCTTTCAAATCTTAACTCTCATCTCAGGGAATTGCTACATGCATACCTGGTATCATACGGCACTAGCACTCATAAATGACTTGTCATTAGGAGCTCTACATTTGCTACAGAACACTATTCAACTTGCCTTATTCATTTATTCCTGCTTAATTGCCAGAGCGCCATGAAGTTTTTATATGAACAGACAATTAACTCAAGATATTGAATTAGACTGAGGGACCGCAGAACCGGGGGCTGGGGGGCTTTAGCCTCCCCTAAACAATATTCAAGATAACTCAAACTTGTTTAGCGCTTTCTTCTTTAGAAACAAATACAATTATCAGGGCTTCCATAACTGTATGTTGAGTGCAAACACTCCTATTTTTCTTATTTTTCCCTTTATATTATTTAAATGAAACAAGTCAACTTCCCACCATGTTCTGATGCCTGTTGTCTCAATGACACTGTGGGAAATTTCTAGAAAACACATCACGCATACTCTTCCTCGTGGAATAATTCAAACTCGAAAACAAGATCAGCTCAGATTCGATTTCAAGATGCATTTATCTTTCTCAGCAATACAGCAAACTTTAACAAGGCAGGTTTTCTTAGTCACCATAACAAAATATTTTACTTAAATTGATGTTCTCATTTTATCATTTGAAATCGTTTTGAAATCATTACCTGCTGTTCTAATTCAAAACCATTGTTGGTACTATACAGTAGACTTATAGATTTCTTCTACACTAATAAACAATAAAGATAAAGACGAATAAACTTTTACCATCTTTGAAACATTACTCTGGTATTTTTTCATTTTTGACTCTAAAAACAGTTTCTTGTACACTTTCGCGTACATACACATGCAAACGCTGTAAAACGACACCAAAGTTTCGGGTGTGCGTTTCACAGGCTGCACGTGTTCGTAGATGAAACGCAATGAGTTTAATGTTTTCTCTGATTTTCTTCTAATTAACAAAAGCAAACTCTAGTAGAAATAACAGCAGTCTCTTTAAAATAGTAATGATCCTTCGATTCGATTCAATTAAACAGCAACAATAATAACAGCAACGTCAGAAACAGTTCAACTCCAAGATCAGCAGTAAAACGTCAACATAAAAACAACTCTCTCTAAATCTTCAACAACCAAGGACTTCACAACCGAACACGACCAATTCACTTAGCGACTCTCGTTTAACAACGTGGTACGATAGATAAATACATTACACATTCTTGAAAACAAACAGAATTAAAGCGACAAAAGATAGCTATTGACAACCGGACAAGGGATTGTCAACTATAGTGCTAATTACAACACTTAGAGAAATATCGGGAAACATCACGATAACAAAACATCACGAACACTGAAAATATCACGAAAATAAACTAGAAAATTAATCGTTTAACAACGCTCAATAAACAATGAAAAATGCCGTAGCATCATTTTCATTTGCAAAAATCATTCTCAATTGGTATGATCAACAAAACACAGGGTTTTACCAATTTGGGGCTATTTTACCTACTACACAGTTAATTATTCGCTTAATTTATCAGATTTTAACTCCTTCTCACTCACATTACTGGTGGGCCGACAGCCTTCATGTTCCCCACATCCCAAATCGCTAATTCGTTAAATTTTCAACACATTTGTACTAGGTACAATTACAGTGTCCCAGATTCTTATTTAATACAAATCAATACTCCTCAATAGCGACACAGCTTAAGGGGGGGGGCGAGGGGGCGCGGAAAAATTTTTTAAAGTTACCAAATGAAGTTCTTTTTCAACAAAATTTTTTGCTGAAACGATGGGCTTCCTAAGAGGTTTTTGGAATTGCTCATCAACAGATTTGTATAGCAGTTTAATTGGACAGCACAGCACAACATAATTTCATTTCAATCATCAAGATCAAACATGACACAATTGGTTCATGTTTCAGTTCTCAGTTCAACTTTGCGAGACAAAATGGCTGGTCAAAGTAAATTCAAACGACAAAAAGTTGAGTTCTCAGTTTGTCATACGCCTTTCAATATTGAGTACAGAAAGAAACATAACGAGAAATATCATTGTGAAGTGATTGCAGCCAATCGAAACATTCCGTTTAAAATTGTTGGAACTCCGGAAAGTCCATTTTCTTTTAGTTGAAAAAGGAATGAGACCACTCAAGAGACTCCACATATAGTTCTTAAAGGAATCGCACATTCAATATCATCTTCGCAAATTGCCAAGAATCGTTGCCTGCAAGATCAGATGAAGCCTGTTCAACCCAGGGTGACAGAGAAAATCAGCAAAATACTGGCGCACAAATGGAAAATCAGGCTTCTGCCTTTGCACCACACTCCGAACCTCACGTGCCGTTGTGGCAAAATTCATTTGGTTTGTTTCCAGCTGATCCGTCTAATTTCCGAGGTACGCGAATAACAGCAAAACAACGTGCCGAAATTGGACCATGCCAAACAACCAGTATCTTATTCTCGAAGAACATCGATGGTAGACGCTTAGATCGATTCTTCTCAGTAACTTTGCTTTTGGCTTTGCAAGTTTAGAGATCATCGGTTTGAAAGCCGACAACAAATGTCTTCCTTTATCTGGTTACAAAGTATGACCCTGTTTTGGCCACTAATCTTTCAAGCAAAAAATCAGGGGGCAAATACACTCAATATCTATAAAGCTCAATACCTACGGTGATCCAAAATCAAATGATTTCAGAAATTCAGTATGCAAAGCTCTTTGCGTAATTTTAGATACTACCCCTGACATATCTCGTACAGATCAATTTGCTTTTGCCATGACGAAATGGCCAAATATGCCCTAATAGTTGACTAACTTCAAAAAATCAAGGTAGATGTTTACTTCACTGTTCTATACTGTGTGTCATAATTAATGACATCAAGTCAAGGTTCAATGATACGGCAGTTAGTGTAATGAATGCCTTATCTCCAGTTACTCTGATTGACAACAAGAAGAGTGTCCCATTGACAGCAAGTCTGAAATTGTTGCCAGAATTCTACAAAAAAGATCTTGGCTGAAAGGAAATGGTGTTCAAAGAATATGAAAACCTAAACGGTCTTCTCAATGCATGGGAGTTTGGTGATTTAAATGGTGAAGCTGTTCCAAGGGATCATAAAACCTCCTTCTTTTTCTTATCAAGAACTGTTCCTCAGTGAGGCAAACTTCTTAAATATGATGTGCAATGATGTCCCTTTTGGGGTTCTTGGATGGCCTGTTATCATACCACATCCTGTCCTTAAGCATCCGAAACGCGGATTACGGGTGGATAGCTGATGATTCGCAATCTTTCTCCTGTAATGCAGAAACTTTCGATCCTAATACATATTCATCTACTGCCTCTATCTATCACATCTAAGCAAAAAATGGTACATAAACCCGAAAGATCCTCACTCTTATTGAATTGAAAGTACTAAATCTTAACACAAAATTCGGCTTTGTTCCCTTGCCATTTCTAAGGTGCAACTACACTTGTATTTCTTATTTTATATTTATTATTTTATATAAAAATGCTTGATTCAGAGGAAAGGAACCTTCGTGGGTCCCTTCATTCAGTCTTGAGTTACTCTTACAGAGCACTCCAACGAAATTAATAACCTTGCCTTAATCTGATGAAAAATTCAAAAATTCGTTGAAAGCTTAAACATGTTACACTAGCGTTGTACTCTATCTCATCCTAGGAGGCCGACGCCCCTACTCAAACTATACACATATAAGAATCACTATATTATATTTGAAAACTTCGACGACAACTTGAATTTCTTACTCTGGCGCTGTACTCTATCTCATCCCAGGAGGCCGACGCCCCTACTCAAACCAGCAACATAGAGTAATCACTAAATTATATGTGAAATCTTAATCGAAAACTTAAACTTTTTATACTGGCGCTGTACTCTATCTCATCCTAGGAGGCCGACGCCCCTACTCAAACAATACACATGGCAGAATCACAAAATTATATTTGAAAACTTCGACGACAACTTAAATTTCTTTCTCTGGCGCTGTACTCTATCTCATCCCAGGAGGCCGACGCCCCTACTCAAACCAGCCACATAGAAAAATCACTAAAATATATGTGAAAACTTCATCAACAACTTAAACTTGTTATACTGGAGCTGTGCTCTATCTCATCCCAGGAGACCGACGCCCCTACTCAAACCATACACATAGAAAAATAACTAAATTATATTTGAAAACTCTGACGACAGCTTAAATTTCTTACTCTGGTGCTGTACTCTATCTCATCCCAGGAGGCCGACGCCCCTACTCAAACCAGCCACATAGAAAAATCACTAAAATATATGTCAAAACTTCATCTACAACTTAAACTTGTTATACTGGAGCTGTGCTCTATCTCATCCCAGGAGACCGACGCCCCTACTCAAACTATACACATAGAAAAATAACTAAATTATATTTGAAAACTCCGACGACAACTTAAATTTCTTACTCTGGTGCTGTACTCTATCTCATCCCAGGAGGCCGACGCCCCTACTCAAACCAGCCACATAGAAAAATCACTAAAATATATGTGAAAACTTCATCAACAACTTAAACTTGTTATACTGGAGCTGTGCTCTATCTCATCCCAGGAGACCGACGCCCCTACTCAAACCATACACATAGAAAAATAACTAAATTATATTTGAAAACTCCGACGACAACTTAAATTTCTTACTCTGGTGCTGTACTCTATCTCATCCCAGGAGGCCGACGCCCCTACTCAAACCAGCCACATAGAAAAATCACTAAAATATATGTGAAAACTTCATCAACAACTTAAACTTGTTATACTGGAGCTGTACTCTATCTCATCCCCGGAGACCCACGCCCCTACCCTAACCATACACATAGAAAAATAACTAAATTATATGTGAAAACTTCATCCACAACATAATTATCTTACTCTGTTGCTGTACTCTATCTCATCTCAGATGGCCGACGCCCCTACTCAAACCAGCAACATAGAAGAAACACTAAATTATATTTGTAAACTTAATCCAAAACTTAAACTTGTTATACTGGCGCTGCACTCTATCTCACCCCAGAGTCCAACTCCCCTAATCAAACAATACACATAGAAAAATCATTAAATTATATGTGAAAACTTCATCCACAACTTAAACTTGTCACACTTGTTCTGTATTCTATCTAGTCCCAGGAGGCTGACGACCCTACTGAAACCATAGCCTACATATAGAAGAATCAACAAATTATATGTGAAGACTTCATCGACACCTTAAACTTGTTACACTGACAGTGTACTCTATCTCATCGCAGGGGGCCGACGCACCTGCTCAAATCATATATAATCATTCTATTTTCACACTTTCAATCGGATTCAACGCTACCTTTTATAAGAGATAAACTTAAATAATACAGGATCAGGATTCGACTCGAAAAGCTACAAGGAAATTAAAATTCGCCTATGCTGACATTTAAAACTCGTTCAGTGGTTTCCTCTAGAAAAGAATACTAATGTTTCCATCATAATACTAAGGCTTCCATCACTGTATGTTGAGTGCGAATACTCCTACTTTTATTATTCTACACTTTATATTATTTAAATTAAACACATTAAATTTTCTAGTAATCACTGGACATCCACTTGGCATGGAAAAGGAGAC
Organism: Chrysaora quinquecirrha; assembly: GCA_014526335.1. NCBI lineage: Eukaryota > Metazoa > Cnidaria > Scyphozoa > Semaeostomeae > Pelagiidae > Chrysaora > Chrysaora quinquecirrha. The sequence continues at coordinate 268,970 of JACTAT010000152.1, forward strand.
CATAGCAAACTATCAAATTTCCTCATCTTCCTACAATCATTACTCAAACAGAGCTCACCATGCAAGACTTAATCTTGATCGAGGATGGTGTGCAAAGAATACTAATATTTTTCAATACATTAGGGTAAGTAGGGCTCTCATATTCAAAGGAACCGAAATTCGGGTCCCGAATCAGCGAGCTCACCCGCTTATTTTTGTTCTGAAAAAAATTCACCCCCCCCCACTCTTATTAGGAGCCTCGTTTATTAATTTTCTCGTTTTGTTCAGACGAAAACAATAAAGTGTAAACATTTCTTGTCTTTGAATGTATGTTATTAAATGATTGTAATGTTACAGTTGAGGCTTGCACGAAAGAAAGTTGCTGTTTCTGTCCTTGTTTTGTAGGATTTTTGAAGCAAATCATGAGAATAATTTTTCTTAGTTACTTAAGATGAGCACAAACATGTTGAATTCATCGTATGTCCTTAACTAAACAACTTTTGTTGTTTAGTTATATAACCAGATTTTCCCATCACCCCATTCCTTAATTAAAAATATTTGTTAAATTTATATCGCAGTTAACAAAATATAGAACCAGCCCCCCCACTTATTTCAATTAACCAGATTTTCCAACCACCCCGTTTATGAAGACTCCCCGTTTTTCCGGTCCTTGGAGTATTATTCTAATGATAACATACAAGTTTTTGTTGTCAATATCTGGCAGATTGTTCAGCAGATATATATAGTCTTTTAGAATACCTTATTTGTAAAGATCTTGATGTGGATTGTAAATTAAATTTCATTTCTCTTTTCCCCAGCAAGGGTTGTTCGTGTCCAGTCCTGAAAATATATTGCTTATGACAACTCCTGTTTTCTTTTCTTCCCTTATTCTCCATCTCCCTATTTCTATTGTTATTGAGAATTTCTTATTGCCATTTTCACAGTTTGGTTGGTTAAGCACTAGTTGTCATATTTTTCAAGACTAAAATATGGGTGCGGTCGCAAGGATCCATTCTCTTCTGATGAATTCGCCTGTGGAGCCCCCTTGTTGATATTATTAGCAAACACCTGGTCTATTTTAAACCTCAACTATCAGCGAATGGAACTTAAATGGGATACCATACCATTAAACACTTTTCATTCATCAATTTGTAGCATGTGCAGCAATATACGCTATGCACAGCTCTTTCAATCTGATCTTAAAAAAATACTAAAACTACGGTGCTATATCCGAATTTGAAGTCGTTACTTTCCTATGTAGACATTTTAGGGATTCTTGAAAACAAGGTCCTTACTTGGAAAGGCCTGGGACATGCTTAACCCTAATTCTATCGTGGGGGGGATTCCTGTAACTGTTCTGTTTTATCATGGATGTAAGCTTCCATGCAAGGTTGACTTTAAGCCTATATGTATAAGCCACAATGGGATAAAAAATCTCCATAATAATAATCATCAATAGGTCACGTGACATTGCCTTATATGGAAAGTGTTAATGCCAAAACCACATATAAATGCCTATTTTTACCTGTAAATCTTTTCAGAATCGACTGATTCTTTGCAAGGTAATAGAAAATAGTTACGAGCAACAAAATTTCCGGATTTCCAAAAAAATTTCCGGATTTCCATTGATATCTAGGAAGGTCAATTTTTGACCTATATCGTAGTATGCTTTGGTTTATGATGTCACAATGACGTCATAATAGAAGTAGGAGTTGCCAAATTGACCAATATGACACCTAATGTATTGGCCAATGCCTGTGCAAAGTTTGTTTGCTCTAGCTCTACTTGGACAGCAATTTATGGAGGGGGCTGGAAAACACCCCTCCTCCCCCCTCAGCTATGTTAGATAAAAAAAGCTCGGTAGGATCAGAGTAAAAAAGATCAATGAAATTAACATTCAGTTAACATTTAGGGTTGAATATGGTTCGTTGTGTTTCTAAAATGTCTGAGTATCATTTTTACACGACTACAAGGTCCTGAGTCAAAAACAAAGTACGTTGATTCCAATTCTTATGTGCTGACAGCTAAGCAGATAAAATGCGCCATTTTTATAGCCTTTGGTACCACTCAGCCTAATCGTTGAAATAACGAAATCGCCAGTGATAGTTGAGCTTTTTACCACGATGGCGCATCATGTCTAAGACCGAAATGAATCTTAAATCAGTGAATATTTTAGGTTGACTTTCCCTCAAGAATGATCATCACAGAAATTGCTGTACAGGGATTTGGTCTTCCAACTACACGACGATGGGTGACATCATATCAACTTTCGTACACAGAAGACAGTTATGCATGGAAAATGTATGAAGTGGATGGCGAAGTAAAGGTAATTAGATGTATTGAGTGAGTTTCTTATTAATGGAAGTAATCTTTTGTACCATTTGATAACCCAAAAAGTTACACATGTAATGAAATTGTAACCATTAAAACATGGTAACTTTTATATTGCATTATTTTGCTCTACATAACAGAAATTTATGCGAGTATGCTCTTGAAGATCATTAGATTCAAATGTTCAGAAGCCAAGCCCATATATTTTTTAATCGTTTGTGTTTGATATAGATTAGGTAAGGAAACTTATTGACATAGCTTATATGTTGATTGAAGCAAGCAATATACCATCACTGTTTTCTTTGCTAGTGTGACATTTATGCTATTAATTTGCAACACACTTGAATCAAAGCCCTTCTGAACTTTTCCTCGAAGCGTTATCTTTCAGTTGTGATTGTATTGGAAAACGTCCCAAATGACGAGTATTTTTGGACCAAAATTTTTTGTCATTATAGCTACGCCCTTTGCACCGTTGATATGGAAATAATCCTGCTAAGCCTTTGGTCACTGCTATCAACTATTTTTTGAATAAGCATAATCAACTTAGATAAAATACTCAGATAAAATACTAGGAAGTCATTCGTCAGAGCCATTTTGCTAGTTGAAATCAGATCAAGAACTTGCTGTGTATTCTATTTACACTGGATCTGATTCGAATAGATTCGAATAGGATCGGATCCATTTTGAACAAATCATGTTGAACAAGGGATGGTTGCACGGAATTGGATTTAAAACTAATTGTCTTCACTTTTCTTCAAAAACGGATAGTTCATGAATAGTGACATCTAACATGGAGAGGATACAGCCAGATCCCCAGAAGGAAGCGCTGAAAATTGACGCGCGTTTTCTTTGGAGTTTTGTCGCACACCAAGACCAGAGAAGGTCAAGGCTTCAATAATAGCAAGCATTTATTCGATAGTTTTATGCTGTAGAATTTGATGTTCGTATGTATAAGGATGCGTAATTTCTTTCGAAAAACTAGCTTACTATTCGAGATACGAGGACCCTTAAAATTGACGATGAATGCGATCGAGGACTTCAATTCGACGCATCGATTCAAACCATTCAAGCATAATAAACATCAAATTGTATGTGAATGGTTCAACGTGGAAAGGCAATGAGAGGCTTTGCGCTGCCAATCAACCAAATAACGACACAACGACAGGCTTAGATTTTGATGACTTATGTTCCGCGCTGCCACTCTACCAGATTCAAAGGTTTTTTTATTGTCGATCAGTACTTTATGCATCTTAGAAACCCCTCGCTCATAATTTTTTATGTCAACAGATATTCACAGGAACATCCTCGCAACAAGCTGCAGTGAAGAAATCTTTGCCACATTGGATTCGTGTGTTAGCCATAAAGCTGAACCCAAGATCGTGGAATTTCATGATCTGCATGAGAATGGAGTTATATGGCATAAGTAAGTTTACCAAAATACCTTTATCAAGATTGCGTTTGTATAAATACAGCTAACATAAATTATCTGAAAATGTCTTAGCAACAAGCTAAAAGATCGCGCGATGCAATGAAAGTCGAGTATGAACATTGTGGAGATTCCCAATCATGTTTTTTGTATACATTTTTTCTGCGTCGAAATGTAAGTTGCAATTGATGCTACTATTTTGGATATCGCTTATTACGAAATTTGTTATCTGGCGAAAAGCAATCTAATTATTCTGCAAGATATTATGTTCTCCACCTCTTTATGCTTTTCAGAATGCACAAAGAAATTCCTGACCCGGAACTACCTTTAAAAATTCTATGGAGGCATTTTGAAACCACATTTTCTAATTGCTTGTTAGTGTTGGAGGGACTGTGTCAAGCTCCGAAAATTGCATGATCGCGCTGCTAGAATGATCACAAATAGCAGATACAATGTCCCTGCTGAAATTCTGATTAAAGAGCTGAAACAGCAAACTTTAAAGGATATGATAAGAAAGGAAATAGGATAAAGTGATTTATTCAACAAATTACCTCTCACACGTATTCTTTAGAAAATCTTCTCGCAATAGTATCAAGCCCTATAAATTCCCAACTGACTTGCTTGTCCCTTTCATGAAAACTAGCTGGCACAAAGCAATGGAAAGCCATCATTCGCATATAGTATTGAAGAATACATGAAATTAAAATAGGTAATAGACCAAGCAAGCACCCCTTTTCTCCTTTTTTAAAGGGTACATAAACTGTATTGAAAATTTCAATTGCTATGTTTATAATTCTTCTTCTTCTTCTTAGGACGAGCCTGCTCGGACGCCTCTGACAATGTTCCTCCATCTGTCTCTATCTGCCATTGCTCCCGCCATTTGTTCTCTGCTTAGGTTTGTGTCGTTGCAGATCTGTTCGAAGTAATTTGTCTTCGGACGTCCTATCGATCTTTTCCCCTGTGTTGGTTCCCACAGAAGCAAGCTGTGTAGGGTCTGCTCTTCACTACGCCACGTGTGGCCCAGGAATCGGAGGCGTCTTTCACGGATTATAGCAGTTATTGGTGGTAGTTGATTGTATAACTTAAAGTTAGTCATTTTATCTCTCCATGATATATTTTGCACCTTTCTCAATAGCCGGGTGTAATTTCCGTTCAATCTCTTCTCCATGGTCTTCGTCAGGGTCCAGCTCTCTGACCCGTATAGTAGGACACTTTCAACTGTGCTTTTGAAAAATTTAACTTCGTATTTCTGCTCAGACTCGATTTCCAGATTTCTTCCATTTTATTAGCAGCTGTCCAAGCCATCTGAATTCTAACTTCCATATCTTTTAGAGATGTATTTATCCATGAACCCAGATACTTAAAATCTTCTACTTTATTCAATGTTTTTCCGGCTATGCTCTTTATCTCAGCTACATCGATGTTGTATGACATAAACTCAGTGTTTGTTTATGTGTAATCCAATCGTTCCGGCTGCCTTTTCTACCTGTTTTAGTAGTGGTTGTGCTTTTTCTACGTTATCGGGAACCAGCGCAATATCATCTGCAAAATCGGTTTATAATTAGTTTACTCTAATTGATTTTATAAAGTATATTTTCGTAAAATTTTTGCACAACACCTGAACACCAGTCTTGTTGACTAACTGGGCAGTCGCCAAGACTGTCAGGACTATCGTAAGTAAATTTTTAAGGGTAAATGAGCAGTTCAATATTGGCAATTGGCTATCTGCCTTTGAAAGTTAAAATTGACAATTAACTTAATCATCGAAAATACAATATCAGAATAGGTTTGGTATAAGAGAAGATTTTTACTGATCTCTTTAGCTTACTTTTACCTCTTCAAATTTCTTATTCCCTTGATATTCTCAATTAAGCTATTATGCTTGTCTGTAGAAAATATAAAGGACTCAGGAGAGGTGTTTTTATTGATACATCAACATTGTACATTTGCATTGATACAAACATTTTTTCATGCACATTTTCCAGTCCGCCAGACAGGAAAGGGCTCCGACGCTTACTTGTTCAGGACTTGTTTCAGCTGTATTTTAATAATACCGCAACGCTGCTGTACTGTTATGTCAATGAAGATTTTAGATATAGCCGGAATGGGCAACATGATTTATCTCCAAAGAAAGCGCCATCCACTATCCTGAAAGAACCTCTAGAGACTTTAGCTAACATGCAAAATCAATCATGAAAGAATTAATACTCTTTGTTCCTCCACTTCAACATTGCCATGATATTAAAATCATGTTCTGAAAGCAAACACACCCGGAGGGGGAGGAGTGGGTGTGCCATTTTTGAGGTACCTTTTTAAGGGTGGATAATAAATTTTGGGGTATCAGTTTTGCTAAAATTACAAATTTTGATAAAGTCACCCATAACTGCCAAAGAAATTTCAGCTGTATAATTCTACAAAAAAGACTTTCGAGTATTTCTCGATTGAACTTTGGGGTATACTTTTTAGAATTTTCATAAATTTTGGGGTCAAATTTTCATTACGAAAATGGCACACCCCCGTTACAAATGTATTGAAGTTACCCCCTGAGCAAACACATCACTTTTAGACATGGTAATCACCGTTTATCAGGCATAGTATAAAAACCATACATAGGGACCAAGGACCCCAAGTATGACCCTTATGTACTGCAAATCGAAAATGACCCTTAAATACAAGTGGACCTTTTACTTCCGTTATTCAAATATGGCGTATCGTATATCAGCAGACCTGTCAAACGCTACTGATCAGTGTCAAAAGCACTAAAAAGCGTACTTCCTGTTCTTTCATGATTTTGTGATGCATTTGCGCGCCTAAACTATTGGCACGGGGGAAGATGCTTCGTCTTAAATTTTCCCTAGCATTTCGGTTCGATCACACACATACACATAAATTCTAATTTTGCTTGGTGCAGAGCTGTAGAATGAACGACACATTTCATTCAGGACATATTTTCCAGTTACTGGTAAAAGGAAAAGAGAATAAAAGCTTTTGACTAGACCCCAAATTATTTGGGACTGAAGGGCATGACAAAGAAGAATTTTTATTCCGTGACATGTAAATAAAATAATTTACAACTAGAAGTACCGAAAGTGTCTGGCGGTCTGAGGGACTGAAGAATTATGGCCTGCAACTGCAAGAGTGGGATTTCTCGTATTTTTTGTAAAAAGTACGTGAAATTCAACATCATTGTATAAAAGCTCAACTCTAAGTACTGTGAGGAAAAACTGTGTTGTTGAATTGATCATTTCAAATGCCGGACAAATATTTCTTTGTTTTCAAATTCAAATTCAATTTCATTTTCATTCAACAACAAAATGTAGTTTACAAGTATAAGATATTTAAATACAATAATAGTTCGGTTTGCTAATTGTGTTTTTTTAAAAAAGGGCATTTACCCCCGTTATCATTAAAATCTAGAATTGCAGACCATGTCAAAATACAATACAGGAAGTGAGCACAGCAAAAAGATCAACATCCATGCTGACATACGATAAGATTTTGGAAAAAACTGATTTCAATCCGAACATAAGCTTGAAAATTTTTGACACAGCTATAAAGCCCATACTCTCTTACAACTGTGAAATATGGTCTCAGCTTAATCCTCGTCAACTTAGAGTTCTTAAAGCAAAAGATCCAAACAACGCTAAAAATTTTATCTTTACGTCATATTTACAGGAGACAGAATTGCAGCATCTCCGATTTTGTAAAATTATTTTGGGAGTGAGAAAGAGCTGCTCAAATGTAGCTGTTTTGGGTGACCTGGGTAGATTTCCCTTGAAACTATATTGTTTGCAGCAAATGTTCATGTACTTGCACAGGTTAATTAACTTCAAAGAATCGAGCCTGGTCAATAAAGCCCTCAACGAAAGTATGAACCTTTGCCAAAACAAAAAATTTAGCTGGGTATCGTCGACTTGCCAATTACTTAAAACTTTTGGACTTGACTATGATCTTGAAAGGCTTAGAAGGACAAAGAAAAGTCGTTTCAAGTCTCTGATAATTAGAACCCTTAAAAGAAGCTATGATAGCTTTTGGTCCGATACGGTAAAATCTCCAATTGGAACATCCCAAAAAGGAGGTAATAAACTGCGTTCGTATAGTGATTTCAAGCAATGCATAAAAGCAGAGCCTTATTTTCAAATCAAGGAAAGAACATTGAGAAAATCAATGGCAAAATTCAGATGTAGTGACCACAGTCTGAGAATTGAGACTGGCAGAAGAGAGGGTATTCTTCCTACATCTAGGATCTGCTTGCAATGTGATAGTGGAGAAACTGAAGACGAACTCCACTTTCCTACATCATGTGTCAAGTACAACACCTTACGTGAAAAACTATATGACCTTTTGAGAATCGACTCTAATTATTTCGATAACTTGCCAAAGGAACAAAAATTCATATTAATTCTTTCTAATGAAAAGAAGGAAATAGTTTTGGAGGTGGCTAAATTTATAAGAGACGCATTTAACCTTCGTCCAAAAGTAACCTGAATCCAGTGCAGTTTGGTCAATGTCCCAACTCGTTACCCTAGTTCGCTAATTTGCTGTTCGTTGTTGTTTTGTTTTGTTTTTTTAATTATTCTTAAATCGTACTTTTTTGCTACGTTTTTTTCTTTATATGACGACGTAACTTTTTAGTTTCAAGTCATTAATATAAAAAAAAAAAAGATATGCACGACTGACATCCGATATGCCAAATTCGGCAAACGGAAGCAAAAGGCCCACTCGTACTCAAGGGTCATTTCAGAATTTAGTACTTAAGGGTCATACTTGGGGTCCTGGGTCCTGGGGTATGGGTTTTATACTATGCCCGTTTATCGTGCCTTTGATCTTTGTTAGGGCAACGTTTTGGGAGAGCTCAAGCCCGGTGATGGGAGACATCTCTCCCAAAACGTTTTCCTAATAAATATCAAAAGATTGTCATGATAAGCGGCGCCGGCGTTTATCATGTCTAGCACTAATACACATCACTTTGGTAAGAAAATATATAGTTTCATTTAATTCTGGCTAAGAATAAAACGTATCTAGAGGTTTCCATAGAAATTGTGTAAACTGTGGGAATTACAGTTTGCCGATTTCCATGAAAACTAGACGAAGTTGTTGTTAAAAACCTTTCTGTCGTACTGCATCTGCTTCTTTTTCAGTCATTGAGTACTTTTTAGAAATTCCTTGATCAATTTAAACACCTACAATCTTCGCCAAAAAGGCTGGGACACTTCGAACTTTTGTAAAATTCTCGCTCTAAAGACGCATACCCCCCTCCCCCCGACTCAATGTTGGTGAAATCGATGTTGACAGTGGTCCCAACATTGATTCGGGGGGGAGGGGGGTCTTGTTACCCAAATATGTTGTAATGGGACGGGGTTTTTAAGGTAAAACATACTTATAACATACTGTCCCCAATATTTTTGACGAGGATTGTCTGAGCAAGAGCAGAAATCTAAAATTGTGTTTTTCTCAAGAATGGAAACACTCAAAAGGCTCAAGTGATGTTTATTGTAAATAGGAGGAATGACTTTATATTTTGGGGGGCTTTGGGGGGTCAGGGGCAAAATTTTGCAAAATGTGAAAATTCATTGAAAAGTGAAGGAATACTTTGAAAAAGGCCGTAATTCACTTTCCAACATCGCAAAATCATAAGAGGCAACGGTACACATTTTTCAGCTGCAGAAGCAATACCTTTATCATTCAAATGCATCTTTAGAACCGTTCTGTAGACCACAATTCAAGCGATGCGTCTGCCGCTGCGGAGGAGAGAGCTTGACATCTAAGAAACTTCACAGTTCTCCATCATTTTCTACCGCATAAAAGTGGAATAACTCAAGTCCAAATAATTTTCCCATACTACTCGCTATCCGACAATACATTTCTGGGGGTATTTCATGTTATAAAATAATTTTCCCTTTTTGTCATTCCTTCTGAGTTCGTTTTCTGACAGTTCTCCACTCTCTGTAGTAAGTAAACAATACAGCTGGTGAAAACCTATCTTTAAAAACAGGTGGAGAACTGTGAGAAATATACTTTGCCATGCATTGGCAGTCGAACTCTGTTGAAAATCTTAAAGTAGACATGAAGTAATACAGAATTACAAAGTTACAAGTGCAGTCTTTCAAGCAACGAGGAGATATTTACATTTGAAGATGGAGAACTGTGTGGAGAACTGTGTGGAGAACTGTAGAACTTGGCATCCCGCTTGGTTGCTCCTTATTCAATTTCGCAGTCCATCAAATAACAATGTCAATTATGCTTACTTTAGCATTCTTCCGTTCTCTGTTGTGAAGATTAACAACACTTGAAAGCAAGTACATCATGCCTGCATAATTCGTTTCATTTTCTGAATTTCGTAATAATTCACTGCTAAACAGTGGAGTCAGTTTATGGGCTTTGATGAAAAGTTTTCAGTTTATAGTTAGATTCGTCTCGAGATAACATAATGCAGACTGTTTTATGTAAATTTACAACCCTCCCGTACTGTTTATAACAGAATTTCTGACCTTCTGTTTTGCTGTGATTACTCAAAATTCAGACAGTCTGAGCAAGAGCAGAAATCTAAAATTGTGTTTTTCTCAAGAATGGAAACACTCAAAAGGCTCAAGTGATGTTTATTGTAAATAGGAGGAATGACTTTATATTTTGGGGGGCTTTGGGGGTCAGGGGCAAAATTTTGCAAAATGTGAAAATTCATTGAAAAGTGAAGGAATACTTTGAAAAAGGCCGTAATTCACTTTCCAACATCGCAAAATCATAAGAGGCAACGGTACACATTTTTCAGCTGCAGAAGCAATACCTTTATCATTCAAATGCATCTTTAGAACCGTTCTGTAGACCACAATTCAAGCGATGCGTCTGCCGCTGCGGAGGAGAGAGCTTGACATCTAAGAAACTTCACAGTTCTCCATCATTTTCTACCGCATAAAAGTGGAATAACTCAAGTCCAAATAATTTTCCCATACTACTCGCTATCCGACAATACATTTCTGGGGGTATTTCATGTTATAAAATAATTTTCCCTTTTTGTCATTCCTTCTGAGTTCGTTTTCTGACAGTTCTCCACTCTCTGTAGTAAGTAAACAATACAGCTGGTGAAAACCTATCTTTAAAAACAGGTGGAGAACTGTGAGAAATATACTTTGCCATGCATTGGCAGTCGAACTCTGTTGAAAATCTTAAAGTAGACATGAAGTAATACAGAATTACAAAGTTACAAGTGCAGTCTTTCAAGCAACGAGGAGATATTTACATTTGAAGATGGAGAACTGTGTGGAGAACTGTGTGGAGAACTGTAGAACTTGGCATCCCGCTTGGTTGCTCCTTATTCAATTTCGCAGTCCATCAAATAACAATGCCAATTATGCTTACTTTAGCATTCTTCCGTTCTCTGTTGTGAAGATTAACAACACTTGAAAGCAAGTACATCATGCCTGCATAATTCGTTTCATTTTCTGAATTTCGTAATAATTCACTGCTAAACAGTGGAGTCAGTTTATGAGCTTTGATGAAAAGTTTTCAGTTTATAGTTAGATTCGTCTCGAGATAACATAATGCAGACTGTTTTATGTAAATTTACAACCCTCCCGTACTGTTTATAACAGAATTTCTGACCTTCTGTTTTGCTGTGATTACTCAAAATTCAGACAATCTTCGCCAAAAAGGCTGGGACACTTCGAACTTTTGTAAAATTCTCGCTCTAAAGACGCATACCCCCCTCCCCCCGACTCAATGTTGGTGAAATCGATGTTGACAGTGGTCCCAACATTGATTCGGGGGGGAGGGGGGTCTTGTTACCCAAATATGTTGTAATGGGACGGGGTTTTTAAGGTAAAACATACTTATAACATACTGTCCCCAATATTTTTGACGAGGATTGTAGGGATGTAGTGATGTAACAAGCTACTGTATGATATTTTTCTCTCTTCTTTCCTCAGGAGACCCGTATCAACCCATGATCCCAACAGGTAAAAGCTTAATATTTTTTCTATATGGTCGTTACAATCGTAAGATCGTCGTTATTTTTTATGATTATCACAGTGAAGGATGAAAATAGACCACATCAATTGAATCGTATCCTAAAAACACTGTTCAATGACTATTCATATTTCATGAAAATACGATCAATTTTTCACGATTGTCCACGTCTGCTTCTACATTCAATCACAATGACCGTTAAGACGAAAAGACTGCATCTGTATTTTGATTTGAAGTAACCTTAGATTAAAGCATTTCTCGATCGTGCCATAATCGCGAGGTTGATAAGATGTTACGGAAATCAGACTTGAAGACCTTTGTTCTGTTTTCACTGAAGTTCGTTGTCTGATTAACATAACAACTCAAATGTATTTGTTTTGCTTATTTTTGCAACATTTTGATAAGCTCTGCCTTACAATTAGTATCGAACACTGTCACGGCAGTGAAGAAAAAATGTGTATCTTCAACTCTCCTATGTTCTCACGGAATGGTGGACCTTTGAAGAAGGATATTAAGAAATAGACTTGGAGCAATATTGAGCTCTACTACTTTACTTTGAGAGTATTGCGTAAAATAATGCGTCTAGACTGGAAGAACAAAATTAATATCATGGTTTAACTTTTATTCATTACACGCGATTTTTGTTTTGTTTTTGCTTTCGTGTTTTTGCTTTGGCTTACTTTGGACGCTTTAATTGAATGTTGATAATTATACCTAGGGCATTATACCTGTAATTTCTCATAGAGATGTCCCTGCAACTTTTAATTGAAATCGCTTTAAAATAAATATGCACTTTACATAACGATAGAAAATTACATACATCAAGAAGCACTAGACCAACATATTTCATCTGCATTCTTCTTTGTGAGATATTTCTGAGGTTTCTGTTTGAGACAACAGAAAGGTGAACATTATAGGGTGATGAAGGAACTCTACAAGTAACGAAACAACTATTGTCCGTCAGTGTTTCACACAAGACTCAAGTTAAAAAAGGTGCTCCCTTTGCTTGCCTATCAGCATCCAAGTTTAAAAACCAACTGCAATCTTTGCAGGAAAAATACTAGATTTTCCACACATCACTTCATGTAACCTATTTCTTGATCAGTTAAATTTACAACTCGCCTCCCCCAATCAAAGTTGCTTGGCAACGGCCCTATCAAAATTTATTTTAATAAATCTAAAGATGTAGAATAATACCAATAGAACGTATGGTCGTTTTTTTTAATAAATTCCGTTTAATAATGATTTTAATTGTCTTCAGAGTTTTCTGAAATACCGTACAGCAATTCAAGTAGTTCTTTTACGATTCTGCAGCATTTCTCGTTTTTTCTAGGCTGTTCAAACAATGCAAGGCCATTAGGAATGGCATCAAACGAAATACCAGACAGCAGTGTGACTGCTTCTGCTTCGTACTCCAATTCTTACACTCCACAAAGAGGACGTCTCAATGCATACAGCGACTGGTGCGAAAAAAACGGCGCAGACAGAATCAATTCTTTCATTCAGGTTTGTAAAATATTTCTTGCAACACTATAACAAATTTCTTGTAACAAATAATTCTCTGAGATATTAATAAGCTTCATTCTATAAATTTGGGAGCAGACAAGCAAAAAACTATGAACTAAATTTATAAATACGGCGTGGCCATCATTTTCAAAGAGACTGGAGGGTGCGGCCTCCAAAAATCCCCCCCCCCCATTTCGCTACACTCAGATTATGGGTCGGATCTGCCCTTGCATGTTTAATACATACATTTGTTACATTAAAAGTTATTGTACCAAAAATGACGCACATGATTACAACGATAACATGTCTTGTACAGGCATTTCTATATCTTCAGAAATGAGAAAATGGTGGACCTGGTATACCGGGAACTTTTCTGCCAAGAAAATGACATTTTCAATTTTCCATAGATTGGTAAATAACTCACGTTTAACTGATGCCAAGTAAGAGGGGTACTTCGGGGTTTGCGGTATTCCGGTATCGGGGGTAAAATAGACGCGGTATTTCGGTATTGAAGGAAAAACCTGGCGGTATTGCGGTATTGAAATTTCACAGCACGGTATTCGGTATTTTTCGAACCTTGAAATGAACAGCTAAGAGCCATAGCAGAAGAAAAAACTTAACAGTTACCAGACATCAATACAAGAAAAGAAGTCGAAATGAAGAGAAGATTAATGTATTGAATTGTGAAATTTAACCAGTATAATTGTTTTGGCGCACCGAACCGGCCAAAGATATGACTTTTTCGACAGTAATTTGTGATATTTTTCTGTTTACTTCATGACTTTACATTTCTGTTCCACGACGATACATTTTGGTTGCGTTTGGTAAGTTGATTTTACAATTTCTTTGCGCGATTTCACATTTTCGTTGCGCGATTTTGCATTTTGGTTCCACGACTTAACATCGATGCAGTAGGCTTGAAATGTGAAAAGTGAATGACGTTTTTGACTGACACTGTTTGCAGTGATGTGTACTCAATGATGATTCCTTTATATTTCCCATGATGTTAGAATATCTAAGGCCAGCACCCGGTGAGCC
>JACTAT010000152.1:283711-318411 GCA_014526335.1 Chrysaora quinquecirrha
TTTGACAGCTAAGAACATTATACTTCACATTAAACCCTTACACTCTTTTTTTAATAAGCAACTGTTCAATAAGCAACAAGGGCTGAGATTGTGCGAAAATGTCTGGTGAAATAGCTTTCTTTATACTGTACATCCTTGCAAAGTTGTCAGTTACATTGAGAAGCCAGAAAAGAGCCAAAATAAGAGGTTTTAGGGGGTACCAGGCATTCTGTGACGGCTGAAATCCTAGATATGTTAAGCAACTCTTGGGGCTGGAACAAAGTCAAGTTGCTTATTGAGAAAAAAAGGGTATTTCATTAAATTTTGGAAATTTCGATTTTTAGCTCTGCAAGAAACTTCTACTAAAAATTATGCTAAACGTTAAGAAACCCTACTATATCGCTCAGAGCATAGTTTCTTATAAGAAAATGGGTGAACAGGCTACCTAAGTGAATGCAAATTCAGACAGCAAAGATTGTTAACCCTATTCAGTATGGGGAGGGGGGCTTTTGAACTCGGGTGGGGACGTGCCGCCCGGAAGGATATCGATTTTCGCGATTTATGTAAGAAAAGGTCCCCACTTTCACGATTTTGGTATAAGGTCTATAAGGAATGGTAACACTTCAGTTCTAACTCGCAAGGCATCTAAAAGTGAACGCATTTAAGCATGCTGCATGCGCAAAATGCACCTTTAATATAAGAAATTGAATGAGAAGATTTCAATAACTATGAAATAGCAAAAACAAGAATCGAAACAATTGTTTCAGCACTACAACTGTACTCTATTCAGCGCAAATATTGACAGAAACTGAACAGGTTGTAGAATTTTTTGAAACTCGAGTTGAATGCCCGTTGAATGTAACTTAATAGGCCCGAAACTGTAAAAAATAATAATCGAACACCGTAAAATTTCGAATAAGCCCTCGGAGGCTTAGGTATTTGCAAAAATGAATTTCGCGGTTGGGGCTTATTCTAAGGGACGGCACACAGTATTCGAGGAGTGGACTTATCAAACAGTTCGCTAGTTCCAGAGTGATTTCGGCACAATAACAATGAAAAAAGATAACTTATCTGTACGATATTACTAATAAGCAACAGCTTGCTTGCAGCAGATAGCTGATTAATGATTAAATTGATAGTTTCACCTATCAGCACTTGCTTTTTAAGTTTTCTAACTAGTTAAAAGATGCACAAAAGATGCATAATAGGCAAAAACAAATGCATAAGGTTTTGAATAGTTCCCCATGGGGGCTCATTCGAGGGGGGGGCTTATTTTCAAAAACTCCCAGGAGTTCAACTTCAGTAGCATTTTTTAAGAAACTGCGTATAGTTTTTGGTCCCCGTTTAAACATTCTATTTAAGGCTTCTTTAGTTAGTCAGATAGTTAGTTGGGTGGTATTAAGTTAGCCAGTCATTGAATAGCTAGCTAGCTAGTGTGTCAGTAAATTCGAGTAGATTAGTTAGTTGATAGATACAGTAGCTCGTTAGCTTGCAAGCTATGAGTAAGTTAGTTAGTTAGTTAGTTGGTTGGTTGGTTAATTGCCTAGTTAGTTAATTAGTTAGTTAGTTAGTTTGTTAGTTAAATAGTTAAATAGTCAGTCAGTTAGTTTTAGTTATTTAGCTAGTAAATTTTTTAGCTAGTTAGTTAGATAGTTACTTACTTACTTATTTCGTCAGTTAGTAAATTCATTAGCAAGTTAGTTAGTCATTTAGTTATAGTTAGTTATTTCGCCAGTTAGTAAGTTAATTAGCAAGTTAGTTAGTCATTTAGTTAGTTAGTTTGTTGGTTAGTTAGTTAGTTAATCAGTTATAGTTAGTTGGTAATTGGTCAGATAGTTATGTAGATACTTACTTTTAGTTAATTAGCTAGTAAGTTAGTAAGTTACTTAATTAGACAGAGTTGCTTAGTCGGTTCTTAGTTAGTTAGCTAGCGAGTTAGTGAGTTAGCTAGTTAGTAAGTAAGTAGTAAGTAAGTTAGTTAGTTAGTCAGTTAATACTGTAACTTGCTGCTTTAGTTGGTTAGTTTGTTAGTCAACTAGTAGTTAGTTAGTAAGTTACTTAAAGCTTGTTAGTTAGCTAGTTAGTACGTTAGTTGCTGAGTTAGTTACTAATTAGTTTAGAATAACTAGCTAGTTTATTGCAAGAAGTTGGCAAATAGGTGCTATACAAAACTTGCAAATACCCATTCTGCTAGCTACACTACAGACAATTTTGAAAATACAATACAGATAAACGGGAAATTTTAACTGGTTCTAAATTTTGAAAAGTGAAAATTTTTAGCCTGGAAAATGTGCAAATACATTATAAACTGTGGGACATTAATGTATTACTTAAAACTGATTGGCATCGCATGCATTTTTAACCCCTTTTTAACAAACGAAGATCCAGCTTAGAATTGAGTTTCTTGAACTTTCGGTTAATAGATCGAACAAATACTAATAAAACAATGATTAAATCACAATCCAATCCAATCGGATATTTTGACAATAAAGAATCACTCTAAAAATGTCAAAAGTTCGTTGAGACTGACGGTAATTTAGTAAGGTTTCTTAATTGATTTCATTATCTGACGGGTTGGTTTCTTAGTTGGTTAGTTACTTATTACTAAGTTGGCTATAGTTAGAGCATTAGCTAGTTAGTTAGTTAGATCCTTAGCTAGTTAAGCCAGTTAGCTAGATCATTGTTTCTTATATATAAAAGAAAATGCACGCAATAAAGAAACAAATTCAAAATAGTTTTCATTAAAATAAATAAATAAACTTGCCTTGAAATCAACAGCAGTTGCTCATTCCCTTGCACAGAATTACATTTGATAAACAGAGTTGTACACATCTATTGACACACTACAGCCCACTCATTGAGAAAGGAATTATTTTATATAACCTCATTACCGAATATCTATTTTAGGATGCAAAGAAATATTTGCGTTTGACTGAACCTGGTTGGGTTAAAATGTTTTTACACTAGTTATTATCACAATACGGTAGTTCTGCGGGGTGATTGACGTGTCCATAGGCTTAGCATTTGTAAAGGAACCAGTTTCTTTTGTTTTGTTCCAATGATTGACATCTCCGCAAGGTATAATAAGGAATCAAGTGTCAATCAAAGTAAAAAAGGACAGGATTGACTTAAATGAACTTATCTATGAAGGAAATAGTTAGTATTGAGGGTCGTATAGGGGTTCTGGGGAACATGGGAACAAGCCCCAAAATGGCTTAGGGAACAGGGAACATTTGCATGAAATTAGGGGAACAAGGGAACATTTTGCGCATATTTTTCAGGGAACACTCTGAAAATTCCACAAATCTCAAGGGAACAAATTATAATTTTCTAAGGGAACAGGGGAACAAGGACCCCCCCTATACGACCCTCAGTATTAATTTAATTTGCAACGATGCACGTCAAATATCGGCAAATAGAATTGCAAAAATAGATTTTCCAGGATTTTCCGTGATTTAACTCGACACAAAGAATGCAAGAGAATTTTTTGACTAGGATTTTCCCTCTGCAAAATACGCGCTTTTTTATAAAGAACCACTTTATAAGGAACCTACATGTAGAAGGCCCGAAAATTTAAAGAACTTGTACTACTAAAGAGAAAATCATTAAGGAACCTTTCAATATTGAATGCTTTTATTACTGCAAATAATCAAGAATAAGAAAGCTGATTCCATTCATTTGCAGTCGAAAATCACATAATTTGTACGTTACGCGTGTATCAAATGTTTCCTTGAGTAGTCTCGAGCTTTGCTTACATGCAAGTGACTCTCTATAATTGTTATAACACTGAATGACCTGAATATGCAGTTAAAACTAAGGAACTATTAAGGAACTTTTCGAACTACAATTGTCTCAAAAGAGGTCCAAAAATAAGGAACTTTAAGAACTATGGAGGCCTTGAGGTAGGTTCTTACAAATAAAAAAGCGTGTATCCAGTGAGACGAGGAGAATACCCTGGGAAACTTGGATATTAGCTTCGTTTGAAATATTTTCCCTAGTAATTTTCCCTGCATATTAAAAATTTCCTGTTTGTGTTGCCCATAGTACTATAATCGCTATATTCCGCAATGCACTTCTAATTCACTACCGCGTACTATGTATAACGAGTAGGTGTCCGAATCACGTACAATACGTCTGGTCTTTTACAGTACAATTTGATTAAAGTATCTCGCTATCCTTTGCAATTGATAATATCAACAACGCACACGATTTTCTAATGCTTTGTTTTACATTGACGATGTTATTGCTCCAGGAAAAGTCAAAGTTAGGGGGGAGGGTAACTCCTGTAGAGGGGTGAGTATACATGTGCCTCTGAGAAGCCGGAGGGTGGACCAGGGCAAGATTTCGAAAAGATAGTCCCATTGACTACAATCTTGGACAAAATATAACAAGACACACAGAAGATTCCGAGTTAGAATAGCAATTCCTTAACAGGTCACTCCCCCTCCCCCCTTGGATCAATGTTGAGTGAAAATGCAAATTTTGACCCCCTCACTCCACTTTTTCACGGCACGCACTTTCACTGCAAATGTGACACATATTTGACGTGCTGTCACAATCTCTGTACCCCCTACCCCCCTAAAAGGCATGACGTCATTTTTGAACCACCCCTATCAGTAAAAAATATAGACATTCAGACTGAGATATCAGGCAGGCTTGGGGCCCCTTCACACGATTACCACCCTAACAATACCTGCTTTCAGTAAAATAACAAAGAAAAATTTGTTACGTAAAGGCCCATTAAGGTTGGGGCCCTTAGTTTTTGAACTAAAGGTAACTTTAGCCCGTTGCGCCACTGAACATTGGTATTGACATTAAACAGACCCAATAATTAGGGCAACAAATTAACAAACTGTTAATACCCTACCCTCGGTTAAAGTTAAAGCAAAAAGCCAAGCTTCATCTCGGCTTCATCCTCTCTCTGTGTCAAGGGGCTCTAGATATCGCTCAGTATACAGTGGTACAGTGACCAGAGAAAGTAGAAGAGTTTCACCAAGGAGGTAGAGAGAAGCTTCTCTCTGCCTCCTTGAAAAGAGAGATTCACACAGGACAGGTCTTTAACCTGCTAATGCTACCTTCGGCTTTGTGCACGAATGCTCTCTAACATTTGAGGCTCCTGATCACAGACTCTTCACGAGCCTCATTCCTACCTGTCACTCACATCGGCTATCTCTACCCCCCTCCCCCAATAATTTTTCCTATGTTTTCTAACAATATATCCCTTTTTCCAGAATATCACAAAAATATCTCATATAACCTTTATTTTTTCTAGAATTATCGTATATTCCTTCGATTATTCTGGAAATATTCCATATCCCGAACACCCTAATGGGTGGGAGTGACAGCTTCCTGGAACGCCGGACAGAGCACCTACACGGTACGACAGACAAAAATCGATCCAGTACGGTACAACGCAACCTGGTACAAGGTACACTTGAACAATCAAAGCCATAACATGCGCATGTGTGAAAACTGATACACCGGTACATTGTCACGAATACTGACCGGTACACTTGCAATAAAGTCGGTACACCGGTACATTGATCAAAGCTGTCGCCCCCCACTATTGGGCCCGGCAAGGCGGATAACCACTCAAAGATCCGGACCAATGTCACTACCATACTGCTACAAGTGCTACAATACCACAGTTTGCCAAGAGGATACAACTTCCCTCACTAGGGGTCTCTTTCCAAGCCCTCCGTCACTAGAGAGACAAAGTCACCAAGTCCAATACTCAGGATGGAAGGATGAGCAAGCCATAAAATAATTCACTAGTTGTACTTTTTCGATAAATGAATCTATTTTTTCTAGAATTATTCCATGTCGCTCTGATTCGCCCCGGAAATATCCCACATCCCAAGTACCCAAGAAATAGAGCCTCAAATTTTAGAGAAGAAAAAATGTCGTAGTGTGTAATGAGCTGCTTTCAATGTTCTATAACCAGTGTATTATTGAAAGTACAGTGCTTTTATCCAAAATGCTCCAAACTCCTTACTTAGCTCTACAAAAGGAATACCAGTTTTGCTGAGCAATTTCGCTTTTCTCAGAAAAAAACAGGTTTTCCGAGAAAACCCTAGCCTTTCTGTTGAAAAAACCTGTCTTTTCTCAGAAGAGTTATGTTTTTTCTTAGAAAACTGTTTTTAACTAGGTTATCTTTCGATCTAGGCTTTTCCATTGACTGTAGTTTCTGTACGGTCCTCATCAAGTATATAGCTGCACAAACTACCAAGAAAAGGGACAATATGGACTGCTTGCTTGCCTGCTAGTGTCTACCTGTTGTTAACTATGGTACTTCACAATAACGTCCCCCCCCCCTTATCTCTGCTGAGCACACAACTTTCATGCCGTAAGGTTAGACAAGAACAGCTAAGGTAGAGGGAACACGATTTCCATACACTGTTAGCGAATGCAGTTAGGTCATGGCTAGATGTAGATGCTATAAAAAGATTTTTTATCATGCTTACAAACGCTTGCTTTTTCCGCCCGTATTTGCGTTGCACTGGTTCTTTGGAATGAAACACTCTCCAAGAATAAATATGACGCAAGCTTTCAGCTCTTAAAGGGGAACAACCTTGCTGCACTACAGTGATTGGCATCTCCGTTCGCCCAATGAGGAATAAGACGTCAATCAAATTAAGAAGGGGAACAACTACTTACTGACGATGACGTATATCTATTTGGAACTTTAAGAGCAGGGGCGGAGCAACAAAAAATTTTTAGGGGGGCACAGAGTTAAAATTTGCCGACAGAAGGGCGTGGCTTTTGAAGCCACACCCATTTTTCATTTTGGTTTTTCCGATAATCAACATGAAATCTAATTTAAAAACAAGACTCCCTAAACTTTTTTTCAAGCATCTAACTTTTTTCTTTTTTTGCGTTTTCTGGCTGATTTATTCATTTTACCGATCCTGATACTGTATGTACTGTATAAGCTTCCAACATAAAGACTGAAACCGACGCAGATATTCAATGATATTTTTTCTCGTTTTGGTACTCTAATCATGCTCTAATTTAATGGAATATCTATTATTGTCGAGTTCATTGTAACCGAGCTTCTACGCATTTTATTGAAAAATGCCGAGAGAAATCCCAAATCTCCAGACCGATATCATCATTTGCCGAAAAAACCTTCTTTGTGCCGACGTTTGCAACATTGGGGGGGGGGTACAGCGCCCCCCTGTACCCCCCCTTTGGCGACGCCCCTGTTTAAGAGGCCCAACAATGTTTTTTGATATCATCGCATTGTTCTGGAAAATTCCGGGTTCCAGCAATAATTCTCCTTTCTTTGAGCCTGTGGGGTGCCTGTTAGACAGGGAAATTACTGTAACCATCTAGCAAACTGGGTAACCGAAAATTTTATTGTTGCTATTACTTAACTACACTATTGCGGATATTTTGGCACTTGGGACATTTTTTGTTAATTGCCGGATGTCACGTGATCGATGACGTATGTAGTTGCCGGTCAGTAAAAAATCAAAGTCAAGATATTTCAAATTTCAGTATACCATATGAAAGAGCGTCAAAAATGCAGCAAAATATTATAAGACATGCCTTGCATTTGAGCTACGGATACAAAGTTATGCACAGTTAAAATGTGCTCCTCCGCAGAGGCTCAAATTTTTGAGCTTTCAAAATTGATTCTGTCATCTTTCTGAAGCAAAACTACTGTCTTTTACATTTTGTTGAGGTATCACGGATGTGTAAAAGGTGCGAAACTATTAGAAAACTCAGATTCATAGTGATAATTGTCAATCAGACGTTCTTCTTACCTACTGAACAAGGCCAAAAGCTTGCGACTTTGAGTTCATGTGCTTTTCCGATGATACTTAGGTAATGCAATGTACTGTCCAATTTCAACGTTTTACAATAATCAAAAGTTCTTACCCCTTGAGAAGCCGAAACTTTGAGAGATCGCGTTCGACTTTGTGTTTATGTGTTGCCTTTAGAGGGTTTAGACACTTTATGTAGCTACTCTACGTCTATCGTTTGCACTGTATGATTCTTTACGTACTTTTTCTTGCGACCATAATTCTTTACCAGTATTTTCAAGGTAAACATACTGTACAGCATGCGTCTAGAACTTGTAGCTCAACCCTGAATTTTATCAAGTGCAGTAAAGCGTGGTATAAAATTACTAGTTGTGCAAGTCTCCACTGTAGCTGCATTGCGAGATCTTTTGCACAGAAGAATAGCAGAATATGAGAGTGAATTGTTAGAAAACGCACTGGTATCACTCACTAAGTTGTGTTCATGCAGGGCATCATTGAACATTGTAACTACTGGGCCATTGGCCCAGCAGGCCCTTTTCCTGGCCCAGTAGACACATAAAATTCCAAGATTTTCCGAGGATTATGTCCCCGTACACTCCTTGGGAAGTGCACCTTTGGTTTCTCATTACATGTTTGCTTCATGGTCGGAAAAGGTGTTTGCAGGCCACTGGAGTTACCAGCCATTCATTTCTTGATATAGTCTTGATTGCAGACCTTAATTTTTTCTTAGTGAATCGAGCTCGCCTGTTGGATTGGCCCACTATTCATAATTCCTTAAAAGATGCCCTGCGTTCATGATAATGTTCTTTCGCTGTTTCATTAGAAGCGCCATTGACATCATCTGCTCTTTTATTTGGTTGTATCTCTTTTCTTGTTGTTCTACTTTCACTTTTGCACTTTACATTCCATACCAAATGCAACATCGGCTTCTTGAAATTGAATATAGACCGTTTCGCACTTCCCTAACATGGTAACTAATGTTGTGTATGCTTGAACTATTTAATCTGATAAAGCCAATGGATCTCTGTGGATCCTGATAATAGAGACTGGGTGACTATCGAACAGCACAGTCGGAAAACAGGTTGACGTTCCCGCAAAATAATTACATATATGAAAGCAAATCGTCCTAATAAAGCTTCTACAGAAAACCACATACCCGAACCTGAGCATCAAGCGTAGCAGGGTGAATCGTGGAGCAGACAGCAGCCAGTTTCAAAGTTAGCGTTCCTTTTTGGAGAATTATTGTGTATTTATTCAATCAGATTAGGTATATTAAAAAAGCGAACAGCAATCCCCAAGTCTTACTTAACGAACAACTTTTTATCTTCACGGTCAAAAAATTCGAAGCCCATTTCTAAGTTTAGCAAATTTAGCGCTGCTTACAGTATTAATTGACCTGATCTTCAGCTTTTCCGAGGTTGTTGTTATGAACTCTAACTCATTCTTTACCGGTTCCCTTTGTAAGCGTTGTTTCTTTCGATAATGGTATACGGTTTCTCGCGGAATTAGACCATTTTCACTGGGAACATAAAGCAATCACGCTAGTCGGCCTTTGCCTCTTTTCTTCGCTATGAATTGGTTTGTCATCATACTCTGTGAATACATTTTCCATTCTTTTGCCATTTTCAAACTATGTTCATCTTTCAGGGACGACAGATTTGGGAGATTTCAAAATTGCGCTGAGTTATCAGCCGAAACATGCATTAAAATTCAAATCTTTTGTCGTTGTTTTGAAGTTCGTACCCTATATTCTGTTAACTGCTTTGAAATATAACTGCTTTCTATTTCAGCATTTTCGAAAGTGCGGACGTAGTGCCAAGATCTGACGATGCGCAATCGAGTCAGCTTTAAGCGCTCTTCCAAGCGTCGGAAGTTCAGACCAACGGTGCACTGTGCCCAAATGTAAACCAGCCGTTATCGGCAAGCACTCCGCTTTATACGCTTCAAGAAATGACGAAGCTCTTAAGTAACAGCGGATTATAGTTAGTCCTGGAAAGTTTCTCCTGAGCTACAACTTGACGACCAGTATATGAAATAACAGACACTCTCAAAATAGAAACAGGCTTTTTAGGACCTGATTTCATGACTATTACTTCGCATTGAGTTGTTTTATCCTTGAAAATAGATTACCTTGGATAAAGAACGTTTGATTCACCCATCACGTGAATCTGAGTTCTTCTGACATTTTCGTACCCTTGTAAATCCGATTGGGTAATAATTATGTTTTTAAGTTGAATTTAGAAAGGCGTATAGCGCTTAAAGAATCATAAGAGCAACACATAGTTACAAAGTTTCGGCTTGCTTGAGAGATAAGAACTGATTGACTTCTCATGACTATGAATCTAGGTTTCTCTTACAAATTTGTGCCATTTATGTACCTTAAATAGAAATAGTTACGGTAACACGTTGAAATTGGACAGGCATACATTGCATTACCTAAGTATCATCGGAAAAGCACATGAACTCAAAGTCGCAAGCTTTTGGCCTTGTTCAGTAAGTAAGAAGAACGTCTGATTGACAATTATCACTATGAATCTGAGTTTTTCTGATAGTTTCGCACCTTTTACACATCCGTGATACCTCAACAAAATGTAAAAGACAGTAGTTTTGCTTCAGAAAGATGACAGAATCAATTTTGAAAGCTCAAAAAATTTGAGCCTCTGCGGAGGAGCACATTTTTAACTGTGCATAACTTTGTATCCGTAGCTCAAATGCAAGGCATGTCTTATAATATTTTGCTGCATTTTTTGACGCTCTTTCATATGGTATACTGAAATTTGAAATATCTTGACTTTGATTTTTTACTGACCGGCAACTACATACGTCATCGATCACGTGACATCCGGCAATTAACAAAAAATGTCCCAAGTGCCAAAATATCCGCAATAGTGTAGTTAAGTAATAGCAACAATAAAATTTTCGGTTACCCAGTTTGCTAGATGGTTACAGTAATTTCCCTGTCTATGTTTCTCCAGCAACGATTAGGTCAATGATTGCATATAGACCATATACTTACGAAACCGTGTTTCTTGCAGTAGATTTTCGACTTTCATTGTTACAAAATTGCAAGATTGTTCAGTAGACAATAGGTTTAAAGATCATACATTTATACTTGCATATAACTACGCTTACGAACCTGCACACTGCAGGGTTCAGAAAAGCATAAAACCTTCCCGCTGCCTCAAATTCTGGTTTGAAAGCCTTCCTAATCTCGATCGGACCCTAGTCAATGCTATCAATGAAGGAGAGAGAAAGAAGAAAGAACGTTTTTCCGTTTTGGAAAAATTCTTGAACTTTCAGGCAACTAACTAAAGCGAATAGGACAGTTGCACTCAAAAGAACAACAATTTTCCTTGGATTAATGTAAAGTTTATCAAGACCCTTTTCATAATCCTTCCTGCGCGACTCGAGGTCGCACGGTCGCGTGGTTTTCTGACGCACAGAGTTGATACTCCTTGTTGGAGCGGGTTATTATGCTAGGCATGGCACTAGGCATTATTACGAAAGAACGAGCTGTGTAGGCACCATGGTCTCTTTGCTCTAACAGCTGAAATCTGGTAATGTTTTATGTTTCTCTTATCACAGTTAGAGACTTTAGAAATGGGCAGCCAGTGCGCCAGCCCAACCCCAAAATGCCTTTCGCTTCTGGGGGGTTGACGAAGAAACGAAGTTTTTCCGCAGACCACAGCGCATTACATCCAAGCAGACTAGAGCCCTAAGTCAGCCACTAGCCGAAAGCATGAAATGAGGAAAAGAGAAGGCAGACGAATCAAGCAAAGCAGGGAGCTGGGTGGGATAAAAATCTGATTGATCAGCACTTTGAAACCTTCCCTGTTTAAGTTCGTGTTCAGTTCGAATGATAAGAACAAACCGTGCCGCGAAAATTTATGGCCGCCAAATTTAAAAGCACGAGTTAATCCGCTTCACTATGCAACAATGCTGTTTAAGGAATTACTTTGCATAAAATAGCTCCAACCAATCAAGAGAAAACAAGCCTAACAATCCACCATCATGCCAAAATAAACAGAACAACAAGTGCAACATTATAACGTTACATTCGTGCCGATATGAGATGATAGTTCTTTTTTGGGAAATGAATCATCAGGTTTTCGTATCAGAGGTTATTCCCCCAAAGTAAAATTTGCTTATACGTAGTGTCCTCGTGTATGTCCTTGTTGGACCAGTTACTTCCTTTTTCTTTGGACATAGACAAATGTCGGTTCATGAATTACATGAATAGACCCACGCATAGGTCCGAAATCCGAAATCAGACAGAAAATAAAACCTCGAAGATTTCAGGGAAGTGAATGGGGACAGCTAGGATTGCATTTTACCATTACACACTGTGAAAGGACAAAATTGTCTCGAAAAACAGGGGGCAGCCTAGGGTAGTGATCAGCACTTGCGCCATTTGTGCGAAAGGTTTGCGGTTCAGGCTCGCGCTAGCGAATCTATAATCACTACTGTGGTGGCAAATCACTACGGTGGTGGTACTTTTTGCGTACTGTGGTGGTATTTTCTGCGTACTGTGGTGGATAATCACTACTGTGGTGGGTTATTATGATTGATGTGGTGATTACGAAACCATAGCAAAACTCTATAGATCAAGCAAGAAAAAACTACAAAATCCATCACAGTACGCAAAAATACCACCACATCAAGCATAATAACCCACCACAGTAGTGATTATCCACCACAGTACGCAGAAACTACCACCACAGTACGTAAAAAGTACCACCAAAGTAGTGATTATCCACCACAGTAGTGATTATAGATTCGCTATCGTGAGGCTAGGAAGCACAAATAACCAGGTGTACAAAAATTGCTCTCTGTGACTCATCAGTGCTCAGGTAAAATCAAAATTAATGTTGGTGTAAAAGCATTACTGACGACGGAAAAACTCCCTGGCAATTACCAACCTCGGTGCCAGTTAACAGGTCGGACTGGGGTTGATATTCCAAAATGACTGGTAAGTGAATAAGACCTCAGAATTAGCCACACCAGCCTGCAATGAAATGGAATGCTGTCGGGTTCTGGAAAATAACTACAATAAACTTCTTTCTTGCCTTATTTGTGCTTTTTGGCCTTGTTTTCTAGCCACAATTAAAAGTTAAATTCAGAATTTTAAGTTAAATTAAAAAGTTAAATTAAATTCAGTGTTTTTTCTTGTGTCTGTGCTATTTTCATGGCACTAAATGTGCAGTTAAAATTAAGGAACTCTAAAGGAACGTTTGGTACTACAATTTGATCAAAAAACAGGTCCAAAAATAAGGAACTTTAGGAACTGGCCTTGAGTTAGGTTCTTTATAAAAAAGCGTGTAGAACCAGAACTCGTGAAGATCACAGAAATAAAAAACATAACTCTGTATGCTGAAAGACTCCTAATCAATCTCAATAAATACTGAGTGCTGATTGGTATTCAAAACACAGAATCAATTCCCCTTCACAGAGACTACAATCTTTTTTTTTTATAAGAACAATCAGATTTTAAGAACAAATTAAGAACAAGCTAAGGTTGGCCTTTTCAACAGCCCAAAGAATATCAGCTAAATATGTAAGTAAGACAGTCAGACTGAACGTAAAAAGCAAGCAAACAAAGAAATAGACAAGGATGCTGCATTTTCACATACACCTAGTACCACCCCAGGCATTCATTGAAAAATATAGATATCAAAGTAACCAAGGAATTAAGAACAGATTAACATTTCGGGCGAAAAAACGGCAAAATTTTAAGAACAGCCAGCTTCAATCAAAATTTCCTGGTTCTTATATAAAAAAGAGCGTGCCTTCCATTTGTATTACATTCATCTGAAGTAAATTTTAAAAGTTATAAAAAGAAATAACAGTACAGCAATTGACAAGACACGATACCTCCATACAGTGGATACCTCTCCACAACGGACAATAACACTGGATGAAATTACAGTCCAACCGCCTTCTTAAAACGGACATCTGTGGGACCAATGTTGTTGTCCGGTGTAGAGGGGTGGCCGCTGTATGGAGGTTTGTTTACAAAGAAATGACTATTAGGGACGAAAATATTTGTCCGCTGTTCGGAGGTTTCCGTTAATGAAGGTACATCTGCACAGTATACAAAACAGCAAGAGTAAAACCTACACCAACATGCCTAAGTAATTAATCTGTGAGCGTAAACATATGAGATTTTAACCCTGAACCTATATCTATATGTATAAGCTACAATTTGGTAAAAAAATTCCCATAATAATAACAATTGGTCACGTGACATTGCCTTATATTGAACCATATATAAATGCCTATTTTTATCAGTAAATCTTATCAGAATTGACTGATTCTTTGCAAGGTAATAGAAGATAGTAACTGGCGTAACTAGCAGCAAAATGTAAAGAAATTTCTGGATTTTCATTGATATTAAGGAAGGTCGAGTTTTGACCCAAGTCAATAGCATGTTTTGATTATGATGTCACAATGGCGTCATCAAAGAAGTGGGAGACGCCCAATTTACCTACAGTACCTAGAGTACGCGTAATACATTCACCAATGCCTGTGTCAGTCAAGCTCTACTAGAAAGCAATTTCTGGAGGGCGGGTGGAAAAAATCCCCCCAGGCAATGTTAGATCAGAAATGCCTGGTAGGATTAGGGTTAAAAATATATTTCGACAGCATTACGACAGCATGAGGGAAGCCCTTCAGTTACCGTTTTACCATCCTTAAAAATTTGAAAATGAAATGAAAATGAAATGAAATTACATTCAGTTAAAGAATCATTAAAAAATCAAACAAATTACTAACTTGATTCAATCAAGAGCACCATTTTGCCTTTCGCGCCACTTCCATTAATGATCTCTTCGTGAGCAGCCGAGGCATCTTGAAGATTATACGTTGAGCCAATGACAGGGAGAAGCCAACCTTGGTCCAGACCTCTAACAATCGCCTCGGCACTTTCACGTTTCTCTTCCTAAAACAATGAGAAGAAAAAATTGAACAAAAGATGCAATAAATAAAAATGCAATAAATAAACTTACCTTCTGATCAGAATACTAAGGGTTGGCTTTCTAAAAATACAGAGTAACCCTGCTAATGTACCAAACATTCCCAAACGCGTTCGAGACTAGACCCTTCAACCTGTCGGTCTTGAACTTGGCGCCTTGATCAATCAGCCACGCGAAAGCAGACTTGGATTAAAAAGGATACGGAATAAAGACGCAGCATCGACCGAAGCCCCCTCCCCTCAAAACCCAAAAAAGCCCATTGTCACTTAAATACAGCGATGATTACCGAGACTATGTGACAGGTTTCCACAGGTTTACTTATAAAATGTGCCATAAGATATTTTTTATGGTTATATTGAAATCAAAAATCGTAAAAATTGTATCATTTCAGGCTAAAGACTTAATTCCTAAATGGTTTGCCTTTTACCTGAGTAAGATGCATAAGCATAACTCCATGTATGCTGGCTTCACGGGACATGGCGTCTCTTGGGTTGATCTCAACAGTTCCACGGCTACCGATAATCTATAAATTAAAATAACCAAAAAATTGAATCAAAACCAAATCAAGTCAAGTCAAGTAAATTTAAATCAATTCAAGTCAAGTCAAGTCAAGTCGGATTAGGTCAGGTCAGGTCAGGTCAGGTCAGGTCAGGTCAGGTCAGGTCAAGTAAGGTCAAGCCGAGTAAAATAAGTCATGTCATTTCAAAACAGGTTAAGTCAAGTCAAGGCAGGATGAATAAAATATTCACAAGTAATTCAAATAAAGAGCTCACCCCAACTCTACCATTTCTGGCCAAAAGTTGAAGATCTTTTCCTAAGTTAAGATTTGCCAGCATTTCAAGAATAATGTCTACTCCTGTCCCTGAAGTTGCTTTCTGAAAGAGATAAAATCATTCTTTGTTACGGTAATTGAGAAGGCACAGCATCGTTAAGGCAAGCATCGTTAAGGCACAGGAAACCTAATGGAACAAAAACATTTTACGAGAGTGGTGTGATGCAAGGATCAAGGCTGAGGAGTGACTCTGTAGCATTACTTCGCCAAATGGCAACATAACCATGACGACCCAGACTGTGTTGAAAGCAACTACGAAGATTGGTTCCAAATAACTGGTACTGCAACTGCAAGATATTCATTTTAATTAGGGATTTTGCATCTGTT
This sequence comes from Chrysaora quinquecirrha, assembly GCA_014526335.1. Lineage (NCBI taxonomy): Eukaryota > Metazoa > Cnidaria > Scyphozoa > Semaeostomeae > Pelagiidae > Chrysaora > Chrysaora quinquecirrha. Next base: position 299,590 of record JACTAT010000152.1, read on the forward strand.
TACCGTAAATCCTAAGAGCATCCTTTCTTTTCAACAATTCCCTCTAATTGACGCCCTCTGAAAACAAAAATATTTTGTCAAATCCTCCCTCTTTTAAATGCCTCCCTCTTTTAAACTCCTTCCTCTTTTAAACACGCCCTGGGAGGGGTGTTTAACAGAGATATCTATACTTGACATCCCTACTATTGGGATAGCACTTTGTAGATCGGCTAATGAAGATAAAAATCCGTTGTTTGAAGATAAAGATCAATTAGTTTTAAAATAAGCGCCTCCCCTTATTAAACACCTTCCTCTAATAAACAACCCCCTCAAAACTAAAAAAATTAAATAAAAGCCCCGAGCGTTTATTTGAGGCTTTAAAGTATATCAAAATGAAAAAGCTGGTTCTGTGTAGGCAGAAAGAGTTTGTCTTCCCAGTTCCCACTTGGAATTTCGAACTTAGTTTCATTGGTTATTTCGCTGCATGTGCGAATGTGAGCTAATTGTGTCCAAACACAATATTGATTAATTTTAAAGAGCAAACCCACGACGAAAAAAACATGGGTATGAAAAAGCTTGCCGTACATAAATAAATAACCTTAAACATTTTTTAATTTGTCTAAATACAATAGCTTTAATATGTAATGGAACCCCGGGGGGGGGTACGTCAATATGTAGACATACTTGACGTGCCGCTCATATGGATGGGTTTTTTCGACTGAAATTCTCTACACATGGGTCTGATATTCTGCTAGATTCTGGTTGATGGGTTGGTATTTTAGGATTTTCTTACCAATAGGTCCCATTATGATTTACCGCAAAGTGGCTGACAACCTTTCTACTTTGTTTTTTGCTTTTGAAACGATGAATTAACAGCAACAACAGAGCTCGATCACATTGATTGCAAAAATCGCCGTCAGATTCGATTTTGCGAGACTTCTCGTGAATTCTAGCACTGTAAAAGGGCTTTAAAATCAACCAAATTCATACACGTGGGCTTGAAATTTCCCGATTTTCATGCAAATGTGTCAGAAATCCTTGAAAATCCTATCATACAAATGAGTCCTTTGTCAAAGTCCAGATTCACGTCTGATCATGGACACATTGAAGTACCCCCCCGAGAATGGAACATTTTGAACCAGACAGTTGCAAATAGCTGTATCAAGAACCAACTATTTCCAATTAACTCAAGAAGTTGGTATTCAAATTCAAAAGCTTTAGAAGATCAGCGAGCGAAAGGACTCCAAGTTGCTTTGTAATACCACTGACAACCATCAACTCTTTGTCTATCAAAGATACTGTCTCGAACTTACCATAATTTCGTCCTGGTAATTCTGAGATTTATGATCAAAAACCTCATGAACGCCAAGATCTTTCAACATGCTCATACCCTCCTTGGTTCCAGCAGTACCAAATACTTTTAGCCCAGATTCAATAGCGAATTGTGCTGATGCAATGCCAACCTTGAAAAATGAGTTTTATACAATAAAATATAATGCTATACAACACAATACAATGTAATACAATACCATACAGGGCAATTAAATGCAATGCAAGATCACGCTAGCGAATCTATAATCACTACTGTGGTGGATAATCACTACTGTGGTGGTACTATTTGCGTACTGTGGTGGTAGTTTCTGTGTACTGTGGTGGATAATCACTACTTGCGGTTGGTTACTATGCTTGCGGTGGTGGCAGTTTTGGCGTACTGTGGTGGATAATCACTACTGTGGTGGTACTATTGGCGTACTGTGGTGGTAGTTTTTGCGTACAGTGGTGGATAATCACTACTTGTGGTGGGTTATAATGCTTTATGTGGTGAATACGAAATCATAGCAAAACTCTATAGATCAAGCAGGAAAAAACCCAAAAAATCCACCACAGTACGCCAAAACTGCCACCACCGCAAGCATAGTAAACCACCACAAGTAGTGATTATCCACCACAGTACGCAGAAACTACCACCACAGTACGCAAATAGTACCACCACAGTAGTGATTATCCACCACAGTAGCGATTATAGATTTGCTAGCGTGAAGATGTAATCCAAGATGCAATGTTATTCAATGAAAAATGATGCAAGATGTTAAGGAATGCAATGTAATGCAATGCAATAAAATTTAATGCAATGCAATACAATACAAGGCAACTAAATGTAATGCAATGCAATAAATTGAATACAACAAGAAAAATGCAGTGCAATACAATGCAATACAATGCAATACAATGAAAAACAATGCAACACAATGCATGGAATGCAATACATTGCAAAACACTGCAATTTGATGCAATACAATACAATAAAACACCAAACAATGCAATTCAATGCAATCCAATACAATACAATGAAATGCAATAAAATATGAAAGATGCAATGCCATACAATAAAATTTAAAACAATGCAGTACATTGCACGCAATGCAATACGATGAAATACAAAGCAATTTAAGACAATTAAATACAATAAAACACCAAACAATGCAATGCAATGCATTACAATCCAGTGCAATGCAATACAATGTAATGCAGTACAATACAATGCATTGCCAAACAATGCAATAAAATACAAAGCAATTAGATGCAATGCAATGCATATTTCAATGCAATGTAATACAATACAACACATCGGAATACACTGCAAAACAATACCATGTAATACTCCTAAAAAGAAGGCATTACTGTACAATATGCCATTCAGGATAATACTATTCATACTAACCCCTCCACTTGCCCCATGAATCAGAACTGTCTCTCCCTTCTTTGCACCACACCTAAGAAGGAGGCAAAGGTCTAGCAGATCATATACAACAATGAAAGCAACAAATTTTCACAAAATTTTGGGGTTTCCAGTTTACCCTTCAAGTTATCCTGTTCAAAAAGTGGGACAAAAAAATTTACAAAGTCTATCCCCCCAGTAAAATTATGATTCTCAAACAACTGAAGAGAACAACTTACTTGTGATATAAAGCTCTATATGCTGTTAGGTATGGTGCTCCTAAAGCAGCCCCAAGTTGGAAACTGGTTTTATCAGGCAAGGGGAAAACATCTGATTCATGGCATGTGCAGAATTCAGCATATGAACCTGATATACCTTTAAAAAACCACACTCTGTCTCCAACCTGCAATAGAAAAGGTAAACATTGAAATGGAGATTAGGAATAACATAATCAGCTTATAAAAACAAAATAAATAAGGCTTACTGTATTGGACTTGATGATTGTTGACAAGGATGGTGATGATGAAAACAATGGCAATAAGACAATGGAAATGACAATTGATGATGAAGATGATGTCAATGATGATGTCAATGATGATGATGATGATGATGATGATGATGATGATGATGATGATGATGATGATGATGCTGATACTGAGTATGATGTGAATGATGATGATGATGACGATGATGATGATGATGATGATGATGATGATGGTAATGATGATGATGACGATGATAATGATGATGATGATGATGATGAAGCTGATGATGATGATGATGCTGATACTGAGTATGATGCTGATGATTATGATTTAGCCACATGTCATTAGATGTAAAACCAATATACCTTTAGAGTTGTAACATCTTTCCCAACTTCATGAATTACACCAGCACCATCACTTCCAGGAGTATATGGTAGGGTAGGTTTCCTTGCATAAACACCAGATCTAATATACGTATCAACTGGATTCACCCCTGCTGCCTTCACTCTTATTAGCACCTAAGGAAGAAGAGGAAAGTTAATTTGACCCGAAAAATGAACTTGGTGAAACTTTTTACCCCACACGGTCAAAGCCCTTATAAAATCGTAAACTTTGGACGCTCGTATAATTGATAATACATGAGCTAAGATAGTAAAACTTTTCACCTAGACTAATTTTTGGGTGCTTTATACGATTTTCACATCGAAAGATTGATATATTGCGATTTCGAAAAATTCAAATTCTACCGAAATGATCTATATTCATAGAAATATACCAAAATGTGTCCAAAATCACCCCAGTTGATTGTAGTTTTCTTAGAGTTAACTCTTATATGACTTGAAGGTTTAAGAATGAGGGCTCTGTCTATGATTTTGGAACTTTACCTACATTCTCAAATCCTCATCTTTAAGATATCTTCCAGTCTCCGCACAGGTATCTACTTAAGCCCTGCCGCCTACCCCCATCCTTGTTGGTGTTGTTGACTTTTGGTTGTTTATGGCAAACTTAAACCAGAATATATCTGGTGTGGGCCTTGTAGCAATGAATAACAGTTACCTCTCTGAGACCAGGCTTTGGCACAGCAATGTCTTTGCAGAGCTTTAATACTTCAGGAGCTCCAAATTTCGACACAGAAATCCCTAACATCTTGAGAGACACAGTTGAGTTGTCTCTATGGAGTCCACTCAAGAGAATAGAATTTCAGGAATCAGCCATGCGAATCATTAAGGCCTTATCATTGAGTTGAATTGTTGGGGCTGCGCGTGCGTGTGCAGTTCTGTGGCCACTGCGCAAACCTGCCACACTGCTGCACGAGCTGCCACAAACCATAAATACTGTAAATGTTGCAAGGATTTCTTGAGAAAACTTCAAATAACAGCAGTTTTGAAAAAGTAATGTTCACGATAATGTTTTTCCAAGACCGCTTTTTTGTGACAATCTGGTTACAATAGTTGAAGGGACTGAGTCCTCCAAGTACCCCCGGTGGAGCAAGGAGTGTCAATTTCTACGATGATTGCTCTACATGTAGAGAGTTTGGGGTGAAAGGTGTGGTTTGATAGCGGTATACCATAAGGTTTGGTACGAGAGGTTCCACCGAAATCACAGGTGGTAGTGGGCCGTACTGGCACCACGTAATCCTAATTTTGGCCGAAGTAAGCAACTATGTCGAGCGAAAAGTTCGATACTACATATGTATTGATAGAGGTATCAGATTCAGCCCTTTTTTCAGAGCTTGTGGTATAAACGTTCCACCCTACCCTTTCTTGAGGATTTGGCACCAGGTACCACCCCTCTGGTACCATGGTACCACTATCCTGTCACCCCTCTCTATATAGATCTTTATATCGGTTCAGCCGGACCCCGTCTCCCCAAAAAAAGAACGTAGTTTTTGAAGGTTGTTGTTTGTTGGTGTTTTCGCTGACCTTTACTCGATATACTAAAAGCCAAAATTGGCAATGGAGAGTAGCAGGGAACACTGTGTGGGGTTAAAGAACCACGTAAACAGGCCAATCGTTCTTAGTATTTTTGCAAGCACTGGAGCTTTGAGGAATCTGTTTAAAAGGTTTTCTGAAGCCGTATCTTCCCAGCCCAATTACAGCCAAATTATTAAAACATTCTAGAAACTAACGCCTTTTAGAGAGATAACAGGATAAGAAAGATATGGGCTGGTAACCAGCTAAATAGACGTCAAGTCATATTGAAAGGGAAGCGAAGAGACCTGCTTTAATATTCAGCATTTGCAAGTGTTTTTCTCGCCAGTTCGATAAGCACGAGGAAAAAGAATTAATTGATGGCTACACCTATAGACAGCTTTACACACCCTACACGAAAACATGCTGTACGGATTATCCATACTTGTTTCAGCCCAAAATTACGAGCATAATCAGCTAACCATTTAAAGTTTATGCATTCATTTTCTGTACACAGGTGTAACTTGGATAAAGTTTTATTATCTTCTTCTAAAATAACGAACTATGCTTCCTATAATAGGTTTAAGATCACTTTAAAGTTTATAAATTCATTTTTTGTATACACCAGGTGTTAGCTACTTGGATAAATTAAGTTTTATTATCTTCTTTTAAAATAACGAACTGTGTTCCCTATAATAGTTTTAAGATCGCTTTAAAGTTCATACATTCATTTTTTGTATACACCAGGTGTTAGCTACTTGGATAAATTAAGTTTTATTATCTTCTTTTAAAATAACAAACTGTGTTTCCTATAATAGCTTTAAGATCGCTTTAAAGTTTATACATTCATTTTTTTGTATACACCAGGTGTTAGCTATGAAATAGTGTTATTATCTTCTTTTAAAATAAAAAATTCTGTTTCCTATAATGGCTTGAAGATCGTTTTAACAGGTGCAAACTAATTCTCGAGCAGATGCAGTAGCTCAAAGTAAACTGCTGTACTAATAAGGACTGTGAAATGTGAGTTAGGTACACGCTTTTTTTTATAAGGAACCACTTTATAAGGAACCTACATGTAGAAGGCCCGAAAATTTAAAGAACTTATACTACTAAAGAGAAAATCATTAAGGAACTTTTCAATGTTTTTATGCTTTTATCACTGCAAATAATCAAGAATTAGAAAGCCGGTTCCATTCATATGCAGTCGAAATCCACATAAATTGTACGTTAAGCATGTATCAAATGTTTCCTTGAGTATTCTCGGGCTTTGCTCACATGCAAGTGTCTCTCTATTATTGTTATGACCACTGTACGTGCAGTTAAAATTAAGGAACTATTAAGGAACTTTTTTAACTACGATTGCCTCAAAAGAGGTCCAAAAATAAGGAACTTAAAGAACTAGGCCTTGAGGTAGGTTCCTTATAAAAAAAGCGTGTATAAAGAACTACGAGAGAATAAACCTGAGCAAACATAATCAAGTGTAGCGTCATCCCAGGGGCGGTGCCAGCCGGAAAAACAGAAAAATTTTAAGGAGACCACACCCTTTGGAATGCAGGAAACTGCCCTTAAGAGTGCCGAGAATACAGGGCATCTTTTAAGGAAATTTCACTAGTGGGCCAAATTAACAGGAGGGCCCAATTCCCTGAGAACAAATTACATCTGTATAAACATCAAGGGTCAATATCAGGGAAGCGAATGATGGCTCATGCTCTAATGCTCTAGTAATTTGGTAACTGTAAGAACCTGCAAACACCTTTTTTTACTGGAGGAGATGTTATTTTCTGGCAATGAAGTAAATTTGACATGAGACACTTGTGCCAATTGTGCAAAGGCATGCTTACGTAGGGGGGTAGGGGGGCATTCTCCCCCAGAAAATTTTGGAATTTTCTGTGTCTAGAGTCGCTCTGGTTGGCTTTCCGTGACTAAAATAATCATGCACTAATCTTTCCAAAGTTGAATCTTCCCAAAGTCAAAAGGGCCCATCACTGGTGGGGCAAAACCAGGATTTCAAGGATCAGAGGTGGGGCAGCCAATAGGGCCCGGTGGGGCAATTGCCCCACCACTCAGTATGTTAAAAGATGCCCTAAGCTTTACATTTTCATGCTTATCACATAAAGACTATAATAACAATTTTAGGACTGCTGTGATTGCAATATTAATTTGAATACAGCCGAAACACAAAGGATGGGAAAATGTCTTTCCACTGTGCAAAAATTTCAAATGGAAAGAGCTCTATGTTATTGCCCATTCGAACTCTCGAATTAGACTTACTACACTTCTTATACGCTTCGTCTAACTCTTATTAAATAGCAACAGCAACATTTACAACAACAACAATTCAACTGCAAGAACAAACAGTCAAAACTCCGGCCAATACCTCAGACAGTGGCGGCGCCAATCAAATTGTAGTATTTTCAAAGCTGAATTTTGATTGGTTCACTGGAAAGCCCTCTTATTCAAACAAAGTCCCTTGAGAAGCATTGAGCCAATCACGGTGCAGCGTCAAACTGAAACGACGAATGTAATGATGAAGCTTTTGCTTCAACTTTCTGACTTAATTAATATAAAAGATAATTAATTTGGATAATTTTTTAATTTTGCGAAGTGTTTTGCTAAATATTAAGCTGGGATGTTTTATTTAATCCTGTGTATTTTACTTGATAAAAAGTTGCTTTGAAAATACGACCGCCACCCACATTGCAAAAGATTGAGCAAAAAGAAGATTGTTATAGATTAAAGCAGGGATAGCGGATGAATATTGTTACAGTCATGATGAACACAAGCCTCGTAGCTTGCGTCAATTTGATCCGATGGGACTTAACTCCCATACGAGGAATGGTATGCATGTGCCTGTCTTTGTAGAAAGATGGAAAGGTTTTCTCTCTAGGACAGAAAAATGAGTAAGTGTCTCATCACCACCATTTTCTCGTCGAATTTCGGCGAATTACAAAATCGATCTTTCAGAAAACTGGGGTGGACACGTCCCCCTAGTCCACCCCGTGGCGCCGCCCCTCATACCAGGCTAGTGTCCGGCGCAAAATGCACCGTTTAATTTCACCCGAGGGGCAATTGGGCAATTCATTCCTTGGGAACTTTGTACACTTTTGCCAGAGTCCAGAAAAGTGTTCAATCTTCCTCCAGACAAAAAATTCCCCTGGCTGAAAACATTCCTCACTAAACAATGAAAATTGGGCGTGCCTTAGGTGTGGCATCAGATTTTCTTTTGTTCTGGTTGCCCTTCCTCCGTTCAATGACCGTGTGACCGTAGCTTTTTCCTGGCTCTGACTTTTGCTTTAAACATGCAGGCGTGAAGTGCTTGTTTCAGGTAAAACAGTTTTTGGGAATGCTCAAACTCATGGGTTAAAGTAAGGCAGTGGAAAGTGAGTCAACAACCATAAAAAAACCTGGTGAGAGCGAAAAAAGCCCTATCTATTTTCCAACATGTTTTCCCAAAAACAAGCGTTTACAAGTGTAACAAATAACAAAACAACCTTAGACCAGTGGCGTAGCCAGATATCCAACATTGGAGGGGCAAAGGGTGTGCTCGAGGAAAAATTGGACATTGATTAAAGAATTAATACCCAAATCGTACCCTGCGACACTTTTACATCAGATTTGGACTCTAAACTACCCTGGGTACCAGATCCTCGAAGTGTCACAGGGAGTGGAAAATGAGAAACGAGGAAAAGAGAGAAGAATAAATAATACCTCTATTTTTTTCTTCTCTCTTTTCCTCGTTTCTTATTTTCCACTCCCTATGACCCTTCATACAAAACTCATCTTGGCGAAGATTGGGGGTAAAAGCTCTCCGTGCCCCTCCCCCTCCCCCCCCCCTTTGCTACGTCACTCCCTTAGGGCCTGTTTACATGGAGGCGGGCCAATCCGGTTAACCGAGTTAGCTCGGTTAGGCGAGATCCTTTTTCAGAGCGATTACATGGATAATTTTTCCAGCCCGCTTAGTCGAGCTAGCCTTACTTATTGACACTTTTCCATTCTTTCCTGCTAGAATTTCACCTCGCCTGGGCTGGCCCGCTCTCCATATAAACGCAAAGTGAACAAACAAAAGATTCTTTTGTTCCCGCAGATCTCGGCCAGGTGAGATCCACGTCCTTTGATCACGGATCTCGCCTCTCCGGGCTGGGTGATTGTTCATGTAAACGCAAGATTCAGAAACAAAAGAATTTATTGTTCTGTCAGATCTCGCTTGGCCGAGCCAGCTCGCCTAACCGGGCTGGCCCGCCTCCATGTAAACAGGCCCTTAGAGCCTGTTTACTCGAGAGAAACTGGATCATTGCTGGTCCGATCCAGAGCCAGGATCTAAATAGAGCCAGAGAGGAGCTGGTTATACGTCTAAAAAGATCCAGAACTAAACAGAGCATGAAAAGGTACAGATCCAAGAGATCCCACATAAACAGAGGGCATTTTCCAGCCAAAACTGGCTGTGGATTGGTCTAGAGCCGATCCAGTTTCTCTCTTGTACAAACGGGGTCTCGACAACAACGCCCCGTTTTTCTAATGAATCAAATCTTATAAAGCACTAGCTACTCTAATATAAGCTTTTTAAAATTCGTTTTTATTTTTCTGTATAAAGGATATCGTCCCCTCTTAAAATGTATACGTTTTCACAGAAAAACCGAACAGGTACCATATTAAGAATAAAAAAACATGCGGAAAATCTTGCAGCGCATGAATATTGATGAGACAGACTTATCCTGGCTGGCTGCTCTTAAGAAGAAGAAGTCAAACAACTGGTTTAACTATTCATGTCTTCTTAGGCATTATATTAGCTTGAATTCACTGGCGAGGCATGGTGGCACGGCACTCGCACTGAGAACTCAAGCGAACAGGAGGCCGACTCCCACAGCCTAATTTTTACGTAGTTAAGGTGTGTCCTTTCTAAGAGTGAAATGGAGCTGTATTGTGCTTACGTTACGATTTTGGTTGCTTTGATCTGTTCGTTAACGGCATACGGGTATGTGACATGCCCAATTCAGCAGGCTGCAAGGTCCGGCGTGGCTAAGACAATTCAAGACAAGAAGTTCATTGGTGGGAGCATATTGAAGCTCAGTTTCCCATCTGCAACTAATTGCTACCTAGAGTGTATGGCTACATGCCTTTGCGCTTACGCTAACTACAAAGAAGCGACAAACGGATCAGGTGAAATGAATTGCGAGATGGTAAAGTACACTTCGTGTGCTCGTAATGACGAAATTACGATTCAAAATTCGAAAGGCTGGATCGCGATGGAGTTTTCGAAGGTGAATTCTTGATTTTGGTTTATTTTAGATTTGAAACCAAGGTGATGCTAGGATAATCGCAAGGAATTCGCCAACATTGTAAAATCCTGGAAAACTCATTGAGACTGTCGAACGAAAGTATCCTGCTATAGTTAATACAAGGGAAACAGGGAAAATTGTTTATTTTGCTCTTTTCTTCTCTTTCTCCTTAGTTAAAAAAACCAAAATGTTAAAAGAGGAACGAGGGGCTTGTTTTAGGGTGTACTTTTGTCGTAACCTCCTGTTTTTGGAAGACCTTCCAAATTCTGAAAACGGTAGACTTGACAGAAAAAGGTTTTCTGTACCAAAAAAAACACAACTGCCGAAAATGGCAGGCTGATCAGATTAAACTCGAATTAAACCATTCATGTTAAAGCGAGAACGAGATTCCTTGCGATGTCTGCGAAACCTTCCAGCTTCGGGAACGGAATGTTTTGGAGGCCTTCCAAACCTACCGTTTTCAGAAGACGGTACCAAAAAAATACGTTTCGTCGTCTACCTAAAAGAGAAGGTGTCTGCTGAAAACAGAATGTGGCCAAAAAAATACGCCCTTAATTTATATACACAAAAAGGAGTCTTTGCCCGCATTTGTAACCTATTAGCCATAGGGTCGAAAGACTGCAGTGGGTTCGCAAGTGTGGGCTCTAATCAGGTAATCAACAATCAGAAATCAACATTTCCTTAAGGAAGCTCAAATATTGATAGGGAAATTATTGCAGAAATAAAACGGCTACACAAACAAAGTCTAAAGCTGCACAAACGTTCTTCTTCTACTTGAAAACACTACAACAGAAAGATTACGATTAAGACAACAAATTTGAAGTCTAAGGTCGCTCCATATGGAAAGGTTATTATTAAGAGATATCCACCACAGTACACAAAAATATCATCTCATTAAGCATAATAACCCACCGGTTAGTTCTTATCTATCACAGTACGCAAAAAATACAGCCCGGGGGGGGGGGTACTTCATTGTTCAATGTCCAAACCCACCCATGTCTACCGATAAATTCTGTTCCTCGTGGTACCCATGTATAGAAAAAGCAACGAAATGTTTTACCCATTTGTACCAATATCTCAAATGTTTGAACCCAATTTAACGCCTGAGGCAGCTCTAAATGCGGCGAAAAGGCATTCGCGCTGAAAACAAAAACGCACTTTTTATCAGGCTTTTCAAAGCAATGCAAGTCTAAAATTTTTTGTATATTTTACTACCCTTGTCTAGAGATTCTTTACGAAAAATCAACCCCTATGTAGGGAAATTGGCGCTGAAAAAGTTACCCATTTGGGCGGCACGTCTAGTATAACGAACAATGGAAGTACCCCCCCCCCCGGGATACAGCCACAAGTGTGTACTGTATCCACTATAGTCGCCAGCGTGAGCTAAGAGAAAAATAACAGCCGATCGTTAGAGCTCTTTTCTTTATTAAAAAAAAGTCCCACCTGTCATCCATTTGAAACAAAGATTTCTTAACAGATGGCTATAGAGAGATGTACATGTATTTTATAAATAGCCTTTCATAAGAAATTGTATGGTACAACCAGGAAACCCGTTAAGGTCTACAAGCGATCAAAAACTCACTTAAGTAACTTAAGTTAAGTTCAAATAAACTATCATAAAGCTTTACAAAGCTTTACAGGGTTACATTTCAGTCATTTTTTCCAACAGGTGGACGATGAAGTTAGAAAGTGTTGCGAAGCAAACGGTAAAATTTCAATTCAATCAGATTCAATTTTGCGAAGAACAGCAGTTCAAATGCTGCTTCAGAGAAGTCGACGTTCGAAAATTTTGTCTGCTCTTAGGCATCTAATTGCCTTCCCTCTCTGCTTATTAATTTCTCGAATATTTTCCAACCTCCCCGTTCTTATACGGACCCTCTGCTTTTTCACGAGACTTACACCAACACTTAAATTCAATCCTTGTATACTGACAGTTCCTTATCTTTGCTAGAATTGGAGAAGAAGAGTTTGTCTAGAGTTTCCCCCACAGAAACTACAGCCCCCCTTTATTCCGCCCCCTGCTTGCTTCAATTTCTAACCTCCCACTTTTTCAAACCCCCAGCAATGAAGCACCTAAGCGAAATGGACGGTAGGCTATTTGGAGGATAAGTCTGTAAAAAGGAACGATATTTTGGAAAGTTCTGTATATAAAGGCCAAATGGATTTCTTTGCACGTTATCAGCAAGTCATGAAAACAAACTGGTCATGGGTACTGCTGTTACGCAATTGGCTTAGGACAGCACTAGGAGTCGTAGATTAGCTCCCAGATTCCTTAAACGACCGCTCATACAGTACTTTGAATATCTTCGCTCAATGTACGTAGAAAACTAAATCAAAACAGCAAAGAAACGCAAGCCAAATTGTTGCATAAACTACGTCGTGACATAGTATAGGCAGGTGCGTAACGGGTCGGATAGCGAATCTACGAGTTTTGTAGTGTGTTTACAAAGACCCTAGCCTCTCTGTAGACTAATTACGTGCCTCGTTCCGTATAGTACTTATCGCTATTGAGTTGAATTGACGGGTGCCGAAGCCACCGTACATAATCAATAGTTATCATAAAGCTGTCTGAGTGTACAAAACCAACCAGTAATAGACCGTTCCGATGAAAGGCCCCTTGGGATAGAAATTTCAAGATATCGTGTTCTCTACGCTCACATAGTATCGAAAATCCAAAGCTTAGTCTAGTCTAGGTACAAAGATTCTCTGTCCTAGCGCTAGTGCTATCGATTTAATGAGCGTTCAAAGTTCCCGATTCTATAAAGGCTATGGCTGTGAAAAGTGACTGGGGGTAAAATTTTTTACTCCAAATGGTCTAAGTCCTTATAATCGTGACTGGGGGTAAAACTTTTTACCCCGACTGGTCTAAGTCCTTATACAATCGTTAGCTTTTAAACGCTCATAAAATCAATAATGCAAGTGCCTGTTAAATACGAATTTGGTTTGGAAAAAACTCTACAACTCGAGTTATGAAAATATCCCTTATCGCGGCGGTTCATCGAAAAAGTCTAATCCTCCGTTGATACAAAGCAATGTATTTTATTTTAGATCTGCAAGCGCAGCTAAATACCTGGTGCAATACCAATTATCCAGGGCAGAGTCAGGAAAAAGTTAAGGTCACACGGTCATTGACCGGAGGAAGGTCCATTAGTACATTTCCCACACCTAAAACACGCCCATTTTTCATTGTTAAGTGAGGAAGGTTTCCAGCTAGGGGTATTATTGTCTGGAAGAAGGTCTAACACTTTTCTGGACTCTGCATGTACTTATCACGAAAAAGAAATGTCCATGCAAAACGAAATCGTCAGCACCCCTTTTCTTATCTATAATTATTAAACAACAAATGCAAGCTTCGAATGAAAATATCATAAGAAAACCACAAAAGCACATACATCTAAAAGATGCTTTTAAAGAGAAGGATAAGATACAATACTGGTACTACCCGCTTTTTATTTTATAAAGAACCTAGTTCGAGGTCTAGTTCCAAAATTTCCTTATTTTTGGATCTCTTTTGATTGAACTGTAGTACTAGGCTTCCATAAGGCCATCCCAAAAACCCTTATAACCAGTGTTTAGACTCATGCGTGAAAATTCTCTTCATCAATAACGTACGGCAGTACCGTCCAAACCTTTGGGTATTGTCACATTTTCCCAAAAGTTATTTTAGGATATCATATAAATAATTAATCTAACCGAAGAATAATATGCAACGAGTACTTCACGCTAACATTTTCTATGAAATTTGTATACCTATATAGATTTACTGTTAGTTGTTTCCTAAATAAGAATTTCTTTTTTATATAGCCTGGGTTTTTCAAAGTTTCAAAGGGTATGATTCTAAAAAATTTTCCCACTTCTCTAAAATCCTTTCCCCTGCAGAACTCAACTCGTTTGCTTTGGTTAAGGGCTCAATAATGCTAAATTCTTAAGGGGCCCCGAGTGTCTCCTCTCCGTTACGCTACAGTAATCATGTCTCTCTTTTCTATTCGAAACAGTCCAATCGTCAGAATACATTTTGGGAGGACTGGGTGAGAGCTGCAGTGAAGTTTGCGGGAGTTATGGAAAGCAGTGTTCACCATTCTACAACACGCTTAATGCTGTTTACCTATTTCATCGTCTTGCTCTATCATGTCAATATACCAAGACGTCATCAGATTGCTTCAGTGAGGACAATCCACCGATGTTTGATCCGGTAACGAACAAATGCACTGGATTTGTCAACGTGTCTACTGTACACGACTGTGGCAGCTACAGCAGCCCTTCACGACAAAGACTCTGCAAGTGTATCCCGTATAAGTTCTTATAGATTCTAAACAAACTCTAGAGCTGTTATGTTAAATTCACGAGTAGATTTTCCTCACTTTATTCTTATGAGCTGCACTAACATTCGTTATTTGCAAGTCATTAAGTTATTTAATATATCATTAATATAACATTTTGTAATTTCTTGTTAAGGTTTTCGTTAGTTGTACTGTGTTATAACCCGTTTGATAATGAATTCAGTGCTAATTTTCCCACCCCTCCCCCATTAAAATGGTTAAACAAAGACTTTCTTCTGTAGTAGACATTGCGCTACACGTGGATATCTACAGTTGCCCTGCTAAATATCAAAGGCCTGTCATGATAAGTGGTGGCCGTCATGTCTAATAGAACTCCTGATGTGAGTAAATATATTCAAACTTATCAAGGCTGTTTCTGACACCGTGTTAGACATGATAGTTACGACTTATCATGACAAGCCTTTTGATATTTAGGGCAAAACGTTGCCCTACTAAACACCAAAAGCCTTACATGATAAGTAGAATAGAACTCCTGACCTTTTCCTTATTGTAGACCGTCAGCAAAACTCAAGAAGTTTAAAAATATCTTGGCAGCATATTTGACTTTATTTTACTTGTAGCAGGGCCTAGCAGCACCTGGGACAGTCACAGACAGTCTGTGATAAGCAAAAAATCAGTGGTTTTTATTTGTGTTACTCTTTATCATTTCAGATTGAAATTTTTCAATGCACTTTTTAAATTTATTTTATAGATATAAAACACTCTGTACTTATATGTTTTTCTAATTCTGTTAAAAACTTTGCATGATAATAGAAAGATCAATTTTCCTCTGTTCGGAGTTCTATATTAAAAGATTTGACAGTTTTTGCTTTGTTCAACTATGGCCATCAATGTGTGGATAAGAATTTTCTTCACTTTCTTCACACCAGTATAGTCCAAGCTCACAAACAACCAGATAACATTACTGCAAATAAACTCACCCAATTAATAGGACATTTCAGTTGGTACTTCGAATATAATGCATTTTTCTATTTAACAGAGCATCATGGCTTTTCTATGATTTACTGCAAAAATAAAGAAAAGAGACCTTAGTTTTGCCTTAAAACAAGATTTTTCACACAGACAATTTATTCTTTAGGTGCTTTTCATACATCCGATCCACACCTATTGTTGCAAAACTTTGTCCTCCCTTCAGATAGGTTACAATGGGATGATACTGTGCCCAGAAAAAGTCACACCTTAGATAAATTCACACCTTTGGCACTAACACTCATTGTTCTTTATTCTTGAAGTCATTTGCAGCATACAACCAAACACTGTCAATTCCTTCCTCAATTGATTTTGTTGGTGTCCACAATGGCATTGAAATCTACATGCAATAACACTTGCGTGCGGTTTCAGTTCATGTTTAAGCTTTTCTTTAAGCGCTGGCATCATTTCGGCAACACCAAAGATCACAATTTTATCATATTTAGACAAGTCAACTTTCCATAAGTCACTTCTCTCAAACTTTGCAAGTCGACTTAGACCACTAAATTTTGCCATTATTCTTGCATATAAAACAAGCCACAGGTTAAGTTCGATTCCAGTAGAAGCAAAACCATGTTTTGCTGCTTCCAAAACAATCCTACCGTCGCCACTCCCAAGATCAACAAGTTTCAAAGATGATGCTACATTTAGGCCAGGATGGCTAGGCCCATTTTTGCAAAGAGCAATTACATTTTCAATCTGTCTTGTCGTAGCTGGAACATAAGGTAGACAGTACTTTCGTAAAGCTGGAGTTACGAATGGAGCTGAGATTACACAGAGTCCTACAGCTGTTGAGCCGATAAATGCAGCAGCATAGAGACCCCATTTCTTTCCCACAGAATGACTTGCAGAGTCCGCCATTCGCCATTTGCCGAGATCACAAAGGAAATGGTCAGCATAAGAACGTAGAAGATTTTTAGATTTATGTAGGCACGACACATCATATCGAGGCTTATATTTGCTGTGTTCAAGCACAGTGGTTCAAGACACCTAAAAACTACATTTTTCACTTAATTTTGGAATTTCAAATTTTTTAAATTATTGGATAGTGACTAATAAAGTGAGATCTCGGCATTGTGGATGCAAGTGGGGACCATCCAATCCATCTCAGCACCGGATCAGATGTTTTTGCATATCTGTTTTTTTAGAAGATGAATCCACAGTAATAAAAAAATCCTTTAAACAGATCATCGAAATCCCAAAATCTTGAATCTAAACCAAACCATGATGTGAATCTCAGAACGACATAGTAAACTATCAAACTGTTATCCTCAATTCCCGTGAGTCTCAATTCACCGTAGCACGCATGTCCTTACCTTTCTATTGTTAAAGTTAGCCTCGATACAGATATTTTTCATTAAGACATAAGCGTGCATAAATATACCACGTTCTAATGCTGACCGATAAGAAATGACCCAACGAAAGCGTACTGACTGGCTGATTGGCCGTGCACAAACCAGTTCAACGGCATAACCTCGTCCCCAACCTCCAAAATGGTCAGGGGCGGACTGGCAGGGATGCTAGTTTGCGATTGCAACCCGGGCCTTCTTGTTATAGGGTCTTTAACAAACTGTTTCTGTTGTTTCTTGAGCAAATCTTTTCGATTTCTTGGGATTTCGAAGAGATTTGGATTGGTTTCGCTCAGTCTGAAAACAGATGGAAATAACAGAAATTGTCTCTCAATGCAGATAATTGGAAAGAAGTAAAACTAAAAAAGATAATCAGCATATGCGCGCAAAAATATGGAAGCAAGAAAATATAGAAATGCAAAATATGTATAAAGGGAGACGATTTTGCCATCGAAATATCGCAAATAAGGAAAGAAGTATTTTACATGAACAGTAGCCCTTGCCTCGAATTGATTTTTTTACAGAGGAGCTCGCTAGAAGCAACTGACAAGAAAAATCGCTATAGTAACAACAGGCCCCTTTTACTGGAAATAGCAACCCTTGAGATTCGCTGCCAGTCCACCTCTGTCGGATTCTAAGCTCGTACGGATAGGAAAAGTGTCTTAAATTGAATGAATAGATCCCACAAGAGCACATCATTTTTCGAAGAGAAATCAAAATTTCGAGGAGTTTTCTGCGTTTAGCTGCCTCCCATAAGATGCTGCTTTGATAGAAAAAGAAATTTCAAGTAGTTTTGCAGTCATCAAGTTCTCATCGTGTAGACACATTGGAGAAAAAACAGAACCGGATAAGGATCAGACCGGATCAGAACAGAACCGAGCCAGTTTCTCTCGTGCAAACAGGGTCTTAGTCGTTAGGATCTCTGCTCCTCAAGCGCCCTTTCACCTCATAGAAAATTAACCAGGGGTTGATTAAAAATTATGAAAAAATAGGGTACCTTTGTTCAGTGGATCCTCTGGATTCGGCTCCTGTTTGCAACAAAATTGAAACTTTCATAGCAGACAATGCAAAATACCAATAAAGAAGTAAGCGCGACAAAACAGATATAGTTGGGGGGGGGGGGGTAAATCAGCGTCACCCTTAAACACTGCAGCCATAAGAACAAAATTGCATGAAAGCTTATTTTGGGGAAGAAATTGGGAAGTGGGGAAGGAGTAAAAAGTTAAAGCACTCATTTCATGATCGACAATATACAAGGCTTTTAAACTTCAAGTTCTCCAGAAATAGCACGCTTTGTGCAATGCTCTACAGGGTCAAAGATAATGTTGATTTCATTAACTCACAAGAAATAGATATTGTAAGCCATAAACAATTGAATTAACTGTGAGTACTGGTTTCCAGTCTTCTCTAAAAATACAAAAAAATACATAAGTAGCGTAAAGGCCTTTTAACAAGCTTAGGAGAATCTTTCACAGAAATAAAAAGAGATTAGATTAAGGAAAGAGATTTTACTAGTATGATAAGCACTCCAAGTCTTTTGACAAACCTACAAAACCTGAATAGACCTTTTCAAAGTGGTCTGGGTCGGCGCAATATTTTCCTGGAAAATGGTAGATATTTGGAAAGGGAATCCCATCTCTATGGGGAATCCTATCTAGGTGCAACGACCTTGATTGCAGCCGCTTAATGAGAGGTAGTGCAGCAGATTTTACTTCTTATTCATGAATAATGGAAGGCTAAAATAGGAAAGGAATCTGTAATATTAAATAAACTGTAAAGAAACTTAAAAAAGAAA
>JACTAT010000152.1:318911-357729 GCA_014526335.1 Chrysaora quinquecirrha
AACTAATCACAGAGTAGAAAATGCCCAACTCTCTGGAACTGTGCGCTGACCGCCGACTAGTTGCCGTCAAAAGGAACTAGATGCCAACTTATGTCGATAGGTCAGTTCGTCAGTTGCAATAAAATAGTTCCAAAAACTGCCGCCTAGCAGTCGGCAACTAGTTCTGACCGTGCGCAATAGCGACATATAAGCCATATAAGTTGATCAGATTAGATGGTTGTTTTACTTAACAGAATTACGAAAAAATCAAGAAAAATATTAGCAGCATACGTTATATCATATCTGACGTTGAAGTAAAGATCTATATATAAGAACAGTCTGATAAAATTACAAGATAGCGATAACAGGCAGAAACATTTTTTAACCCTATTCTGTCTTACTGTAGTGAATTCTCTTTGTCAATATCTTACATTTTTCACGAGTTTAAGACTTGAAGCTTCAAGTATGTTCAGAGATATTTCTTCTTACTTTTTTATCCCTTTCTCGAAATTAATGAATGAGATTATAAGTAAAACATAAATAAAATTATAGAATTTATAGAATAATAGTTTGCTTACACACGATTTCGCAAGTGATTTAATAATAACATCATCCTCGTCAACATTATACATCCTTTCTGGGTCAACCAAGGCTAGGGCGTATAAACATGCTTCTCTCAGTAACTTTTTAATATCTGCAAGGAAGAGACCCTATTTACTATTTACTTTTAGTAGCAAAAGTTGCTTAGTAGTTGCTTAATTTTAACTGCATATTTGTTGCTCTAAGAATAGTATAAAGGCTGGAAAAACAGCAAATTTGGAGTTATCCTATAGCTTTTTATGCAAAATAACGCTAGAACACCTAACAGCAAAGAAATACCATAAATAGCATCATTCAAGAAGTACCAGATAAATGTTACCATATAGAGACTTTGTATTGAAAGTTAAAGGGAAACCCCTCAATAAAATGCTTTAGGTAATGAGTTGATATGCGAGTTTTGACGGCAAATGAATGGAAATAACTTTTAGGTGCAAAGACGGTCAACAAAGTTGGTCACGGAACTAAAAAAATAAATCGCACACGGAACGCTTACTTGCCCTTGTTCTCCATACACTAAGCTATAGAAGAAGACGTGTAGATATGATCACAACTTCTGAAATACTACACGGCATGATTGATACTGGTAGCATAAGATTTTTGAACCAAGTACTACAATTACAAGAGGACACAATCTGAAGCTTTTCAAATTTGCTTCATCGTCGAACCTGAGGAAGAATTATTTCTCAAACAGAGTAATAAACGAATGAACAGCTTGCCAGCAACCGTAATCAATGTGAAATCAGTAATAGAGTTTGAGAAATTATATGACGATTTCTGCGGTAACCAGAAGTACAACTGTGATTAATAAACGCTAAAGGGTTTTATAGGCCAATGGCCTCCTTATCCCTCATTATATCATATTATAACATAACATTGCCGTAACCTCTAATAGATATACATTTCTTTTTCTTGTAATACAACACTGTGAAGCATTTCATGTGACATTTCATTTCAAATGCAATATTTGTCTACATTATGAAAAAAAACTCGGAGCAAATTAATAATGATGTTTCAATGGTAACCAAGCTTCAACGCAAAAAGTACTTGTAATACCATATTGCCTCTAATAAACGAAACACCGCGGCGTTTAATACAAAATCAAGCTTTTGAATGCGGCGTTTAATAGACAGCGGCATTATAAGAGGGCGGTGTTTATTACAAAGGTTCTGCTTGAAATGCAGCGTTTAATAGAGGGGGTGTTTATCTGAGGGCGGCATTTATTAGAGGTAACACGACATGCATGCAAGGATGCAGCAAATGTTGCAACACCCAGCTAAACAATGTGAAATTATGTTTGATGGTGCAACAGTTTTGAACATTTTCAAATTTCCTGCAACATTGTGCAACAAATGTTACAGACTGCAACATGGGTTGCAGAATGAGGCAACATCAGGTCGACAACAAATGTTGCATCCAAATGTTGCATTGTTCGGCCGGGGCTTAAGCAATGGCTGCAGGATTGGTATATATTACAATAATACTGGTGTACCACAGTACTTTGTTAAATAGTTTTCAAGTTGTACAAACTTCTATATTGCGATAAACAGCAGAAAATAGTGCATGCCCAAAAATGTTTCCGCTGTTTATAACGATTTTGATATTTGTTGAAGTTGCTTTTTTTTGTAGCATAATAAAAAACCATGAAAATTTACCTTGCTCCAGGACATCATGTGCACTCTTTATAAAACTTGTCATGTTGTGCTGTTTCACAAATTTATGATGATTGTGATTGCCTTGATCCTGATTTGATTGGAAAATATGTCCAAATAATCTATGACCAAGACTTTCTGTTGGACCTTCAAAATGTCTCTGAAAAACAAATGCTTAGATAAGACTTAGACTAAGTCCATTGATGTACATTAGGCTACTAGAATAGCATAACTTGCCATGTTAAAAGATGTCTTGAGCAGTGAAAACCATGTATTTTATGATAACAAAGTTATTTGTGGAAGGGCAAAGGGCTTGCCCTAGAATCCTCTATGGTTTGAAGTCTGCACTTGTTATCATGGAATAAGGAGAAAAATGGCAAAGCGTGGGTAGTTTCATTGAATAAACGCCAAACAAAGGCAGCATACCTCAAAATTTTCTCTCTTGATAAACATATCATTTTGCGATAACTTCTGAAAAAGGAAAGAATGGTTAAATCTATTTGAGCATATGAAGTAAAACATTATGATAAGCAAATCAAAATACTGTTGTCAATGTAATGTAGGTTCAGGTGATTGGCAGCATTATGACAGCCAGGTACACTTCATAGATATCGAGATACTCTGCCTATTGGGGGATAATCTCCTGATTGGGTCTTTATCTTTCTTGCAAGCAGGTTCCAAGCTCTAGGTATGATATAGAACAGGCCCTTATATGCTTATTACGATCAGAGAAAAAGATGAAAAAATAATTTAAAAATCCAGCGAGGAACCAACTAACTTCTAAGAAATAATGGGAATACAAAAGTAGAACACTAGCGTAAATTTCAAAGCAAAAAACTAGTAGTAAATAAGAATGAAAATTGATGTTTTTTCAATTTCTCAAGAATAAGGGTGGTGAAAGGTGAAAGACAGACAACCAGAGTTTTTTTTGGATGCTGAATTAATATCTGCAGAGAAAATTCCCCCAAAACGGGGGTCACTTTTGCTGCAGGCGCAGTTGGTCAATTCCAATCCTTGGGTTGGTGGATAATCACCCGTTCTGTCTGTTATTTCAATCCCTCAATAGGGGATCATAACCCAATACACGGAGGATCTTGGGTAAACGTATCTTGCTGTATGGTGTTGTAGACGTATGGCTTGTGCCCCAGGCTGATATTGGAACAAATCTAGGGTACTTGTCAAGCAACCTCAGAAGGATGAACAGTTGAGCTGACTGTAAGTTGGAAAGATGTCTGACAAGATTTGAATAAACTAGGGTGATTGTAGCAATTGTAGTGATCCCAGGAGACCTTGTTTTGATGGTTTGTCATGATGGTTTGTCATGACAAAAAATTGCCTCATGCTGACATTAGTATTCTCACATCACAGAAGTAGTGTTCTTACATCAAAGAGATTTTCCAGTTGATTTTGATACGGTGAGCTGAATTTTGGCTCTCTCTTCTTACGGTGTGCGCCCTCAGGACCTGAGGAAGAGCTAGAATTCCCCATTATTGTATAGGTTGTGTCGGCGGCCCTTAGCAACGCGTTTGTTTACAGCCTCGCTTTGGCGCGAAGGGGAAAGGAAAAGGGGAAAATCAAACGTGATACTGTGGCTGCAACATTACTGTCTGAAGTTTGTTCCCATATCTAGTTATTTCAAGAAAATGTCTTATGAATACTTTGATTCGATAAATGGAGAGGATTTGCAGAGGTACAGGCAAAAAATTTCGGCCATTGGCATGGAAGAATGCCCCTTTAGGTTGCCGGCAAGTTGTTGGAAAAATGATCCACTGACTTGGCCTCCGATGTCGTATCCAGATATTTATCACTACCTCATTGATTCACCAGGTAAGATTTTCTTTATTAACCTTGACAAAATGACTTTAAAGTGACTTCTCATTTATCCAGGCTTAAAAGAGCTCTTAATCTAAACTAATACATTTCTTTTACCTCCCATTAGGAGTCCATTTCACGAGGCATACAATGAAGAACTTTCGCTCTCTTGAAGCTCACAACTACTTTGTGAGTGGTTGGGTGCAACCGATACAGTCTCACAAGCCCCAAGATTCAAGTCATATGATTTTAAAAGCAGAAGTAAAACCGTCATGGCGTGTCACCGAAGAGAATCACACAGCATGGGTCGCTGTCAGAGAGGATGGATCAATTTCAACTGCTCATTGTACTTGTAAAGCTGGGTAAGAAAAACATGTTTTTAATACTCCAAGAACCCACTATCAAGAAGCAACAGAAGATGCAGGGCTCTAAACATTTAACAAAACAATTCTTAAAAAATGTTCCTTCTCTTTCTACAGGCTGGGTGAATCATGCTCCCATGTTGCAGCTATAATGTTCAAGGTCGAGGCTGGAGTTCGCCTTGGATTCACAAAACTGGCATGCACCAGTGAGGCATGCAAATGGAACAACTATTTTGTCAAAGATGTAGAGACCAGTACCATTGGTAATATTGAATTCTATTCAGAGGCTGCCAAGAAAAACATTTCAAAGGCTATAAATCCTCGTCAGGTAGTACCAGAGCCTGCCAGTTCTGCAGAGAAATCAATTTTCCTGAATAAAATTAGGGAGACCAATGCAAAAGCTGTTTGCCTGAGCACTTTTGCTGGCTTTGCTGAAAAATTTTATTGGAATGGACTGGTATCAGAAGATGTGGGATTTCCCCAGCCTCTTGCAACTTTCTTTAAAGAGAACCAAAAAAATGAAATAAGCAACTTTACTGCAACTGATGAACAAATAGCTGCACTAGAAGAGGCAACAATGAAGCAGTCAGAAACAATGCTTTGGCATGAACAAAGAGCTGGACGAATTACAGCTTCAAAAGCTCATCAAGTGATGCACACAAATTTGGAAAACCCTTCCAAATCATTGATAAAATCAATTTCCAATCCAACCTTCAAGCAACTAAATGTCCCTGCAATCCTTTGGGGGAAAGAACATGAAGATGATGCCCTAGAAACTTATAAGACAATTATTACAAGAGAAGGTAACGAAAATATCATATTTCCAAGTGGAAGCATTATCAAAGGGGATGAAATTCAGCAACTACATGTAGATCCAGTTGTGTCAAGGGCAGGATTGAGAATTTCACAGGAGGAACCATGGCTAGGTGTCTCTCCTGATGGGTACATCTCTTGTACTTGTTGTGGCCAAGGGGTCATTGAGGTTAAATGCCCATACAAGTGGGTAAATCAAAGTGCAACCCTTGAGAAGCTCCTAGAGAGCAAAGATTGTCATTTGGACAGAACTGGCAGTTTAAAAAAGTCGCATCAGTACTATGCCCAAGTTCAGCTGCAAATGTATGTTTGCAAAGTAAATTATTGCCATTTTATAACATGGAGTCCTACTCACTGTGTCATAAAAATGGTACTGCGAAATGACAATTTCATTGAGACCATGAAGACAAAGATCTTTGCCTTTTGGAATTGTCACATCCTACCTGTGCTGAAATCTGATGGTGCCTTGATATTAGAAGAAGACAATGGAAATGAATCAGTTTATTGTAAATGTCAAGATGATAAGCCTGATGAACCCATGGTTGGATGTGATAATGCAAACTGTAAGTTCAAATGGTTCCATTACAGTTGTGTTGGGTTGAAGACCAAACCAAGAAAAGCAGAATGGTATTGTAGTGCAAAATGTCGCAAGAATGCTCAAACAAGCAAACAATGAACATATCCGAAAAGACGCATGTCATATGATTATCAGTTTGCACATTTACTACAGTTGTACATTGTTAAAACATTAATACATTTTACTGTATACATGTTAGGTAAAGGTTATCCTTGTTATTTCTCATTGTAGACAACACTACCTTCCATATTAACTAATGCAGCACAAACATTAACAATTTTATCAATAACTGCAACCTTTGTGTTTCCTAAAGCTTCATTTGATGAAACGAAGGGGCATGGGACCATGTAAAATGTGGTATCTGTTCTTATATTCCAATTATTTCTTCTTATTAACGCAGCAATTCGTGACACAACAACTTTTTGGCATCTTATTTCACTTACTTAAACCACAATAACTGAATAAACTCTGAACAGAACACTTCAGCAGGGAAAGAGATCTCAGAGTTCAACGCGTGCTTTCCCCTTTGCGCGGAAGCGAGGCTGTAAACAAACACGTTGCTAAGGGCCGCCGACACAACCTATTTGTTGCTAAATATTATTGTTTATTTGTTGCTAAATACTAGGCCAAAATCCAATTAATTCATTCACCAGCAGTTCAGCAGTCTGATCCTATACACTTCCAGTTGTTTCCTCTATTATGATAAGGTGATTTCCATCTTTTTGTCGACAAAATTATCAACCCCGTTTGTATTGTCCTCTGTTCTTGTTTTGATTCTGCCACATTGCAACTGGCTGGTACTGGTACTCTACTTTCCGAAAGTACTTCCCACTCTTACAGTCTTGGGCATGCGCAGCAATGAAAATATTCTCTTGGTTTGGAACAAAATGGCCGCTGAAATAAGTCATGACCACGTGAATGTGACAACAAGAAGAGCGTGTACAAAACCTACACCTTTGGAAATACCAAAGTTAGTAAGTATTGATCCTGCAGATTTCAAAAGAGACTATCTAGAAAGCTGCAAACCTGTGATTTTGTCTGGCTATACCAGATCATGGCAAGCTTCAAAATGGACTTTGCAAGACTTGAAAAACAGAGTAGGCCAGAATTTGATAAATGTTAGAAGAAAAACAAATTTAGAAGAATACAAAGTTGGTCAGAAATATGATATAGAAAAGATGAAATTTGAAGATTATGTTGATAATATCATGAAAGATAATAAAAAATCCAAAGGATCGTATATGGCAGTTCAGAATATTAAACAAGCTTTTCCACAACTTCAGGACGAACTACCGATCCCTGAATTAGTTGGTAAAATGCATGCAGGGCCATTCCTTTGGATTGCCAAGGAAGGTCATTATGAATTCTGTCATTTTGATCCTGATGACAACATTCTCATTATATTAAGAGGCAGAAAGAAAGTAAAACTGTTTGGGTGTGATTTGAAGCCTATGTATCCTAATGAACTTGGCTCTAAAGGAAGAACAATACAGTCTCAAGTATATTGTGATGACCCAGATCTCGAGAGATTTCCAGAATTTGAAAAAAAATCATGCTATGAGGTGAGTTTTAATAACAGATGTTGGGCATTGCTTTTGTACCAGGTGTCAAAGAGAGTTACCAGAAAATAGTTGGAACGGCTTTCAGCAGTGGAAGTTTGATCACAGGTTTGGCAGAGTATTTCTGACCATGTTGAAAGATGGTTTGGCAATGATTGTTGGGAAGTATTTTCAGTACCTGGCTTCAAGGACCAAAAGTAAAGCAAAGTAAAGATGCAGTGTTTAAGTCTACTTCTAGCCTAGGGCTACTCAGTTGACAGATGCATATAGCATAAAGCAGGGTGCAGCCACACATGACCCTCATAACTACTGACCAGGTACCCATTAATACACCTGGTAGCCTGGTAGAGAGAGGCACATTTGAGTTAATAACTTGTCCAAGGTTGTTATCTCTGCAACACAAGTGGAAAGGGTGTGACTCTCGAACCCACATTATTTTCATTGTGAGTCCTGCACGCTAACCACTGCTCCACAGAGACCACAGTGTTGATAACAACCTGATGGTTGGAGGATGTGGTGTTGGGATGAGTAATCAGTAGGCCTGCCTGGTTCTGTGTTTCAGATCCTAATGTTAGAAAGAGTATTTGATCTCCAATGATTGGAAGAGATTTTACGACCTAGTATTTGGACCCAGTATCCTTCCGAGTCTCAAACCCAGGAGCTGTGGTGCTTAGATGAGTTGAACAAGAGTAATTTCTTGTGATGTATTGGAGATGCTCCAGTGCGTAACATCTAGAATATTTTGCACCTACTCAATATTGGTAAGAGATGTTACCACTTATTGTCATAAAGTTTTTGTAGAAACTACTGTTTGAGAATTTATGAGACCTTTGTCTGGAAGAGCATTTCCTGTCTTGCTGGAATTGTTTTAATCTCCTGGTGTTGGCAAAAGCTTTTGGAACATTGTATTTGAACTATTTTATGCATCCAATCTTTTTGCCTCTAACCTTGGCAAAGTCTTACTGGGATGTTTCTGCATCTAGTGTTTGGAGAAAGCCTTCAGAACCTTTCTAGCAAGCAAGCAATCTCATTTGTTAATGCAGGTCAGAGGTTCTGGTAGGTAAATAGCTGATGTGGACCTGCAGCTTGTGCCTCCAGACTGATATTCAAGAGAAATATCCTGGCTACTCATTTACTGACCTTGAAAGAATGGACAGCTGAGCTGAGTCTAGGATTCAGTTGCGATCTATATGAGTTGCAGTTCAATTTAATAGGGCACTTTCTTGCAGATACTGTTGCATCGTGGTCCAACCAGCTAGCTCGTGATACCATGACCTGGCACACCTGCATAGATCGCTTTACAAGAAGCAGAAACAGAAGTTAAAATGTTGAGGGGGAGACTGGAGACAACATGGTTAGCCAGCAGGAAAGAATAGCTGGAGTAAGGAATAGCGATGGAATTGGAGGCAGCCAAATTTTGTGCAACTGATAGGAACCCATGGGAGATGGTGACAGCAAAGCCACATTGGGCATAAGTGCCTGGGAAATTATGATGGTGATGACGAGCTGTTGTCTTTTCCAATCAAAGATCATTTTACTTGTGATGATTGCTGCAACCTCATAGAAACCAGGCATTAGATTGGTACGCCAGAGTACCAGCTTGACTGAGAGCCCAAGATGTTCCTCTGTTGGAGGTGGCCCTTTGTTAGCTGTGACCACTATGATTCGAGGCTGTGCCCTCACTAGCAGTTAGCCTGTTAAGCACAGTCGGTATATCTTAAAGGAAGCAGGAATCTCCTGGTCACATGAGTTATGTCTCTCTACAACCATGATCAAGACAAGGACCCCTTTTCTATGTGAGAATGACAATTGTGGCTGAATAAAGCAGTAGAAATACAAAGATGGAATGATGCAGTTGTAAAGCAGGTTTTACAAAGTGATGTACTGTAACCAAACAAAACCCCAGTGATGCCGGAATGTGCAAAAGTTAAAGTGACTTTAAAACACTTTGTTTTGCATAGATACTCCGAAGAATGAATAATCCATTTACATTGACAAAGTTTTGTGGAAGCTCGTAGTGGATTTGTTGATATTGGGGTAGTTGAGAAGCTATTTCTGGGATCATTAAAGCTTGGATATTTTCGTGTATGCAAAGGTCGGTTATTAGAAAGCTTAACCTGGAGAAGATGAGGTGATGTCATGGTGTCATTAGCACCGGTCACTAGCATCGGGCTAGCATCTCAAAAATTGACAACCTATGCAGAGCACAACCCTGGTGGCTGTGATGCTACAATGGCCGGGGAACCCCGACATCACCGAGGCCATGGCATCACGAGCTAGCTCAATACAGTATTGGTATGCCATAGTATCTTCAACAGAGCGTGCTATTATTATTAAACTCGTCATTCCTTGTGGCAAGTCGAAGCAGTCATAGATTCGGTTCGAGTTTTACATTCGTTGACAGTCTATCCCTCTGGGTGCAGTTAGGCATACGAGGTGTTTCTTTTGTCTAGTTTTTAGGCAGCCGACTTTTGTTCTTTTCTCTCGAAAGGACCATCTAGGCCGGATGCTGCTGGTTTTTTCTTGGATTTCTTAGGACATGGCATTTCTTAGCAGCTGGCCGCTGGGATGAATCATTTTCTATCAGTTCAATTTTCTTAATTGAGTTGTGTTAAAATGTAATTTTTTTATTCTCAGTGCATACTTGAAGCAGGAGATCTGCTTTACTTTCCTGCATTTTGGTGGCATCAAGTAACATCACTGGAAACAACAATATCTGTTAACATGTTCTTTGGAGACAGTGGAGAAAACACATATTTAACAAAAATCATGAACTCTAATCAATTCCCAGCCTTTCAACATTGGCTGTTGAATATCATCGAACAAAACAGAACCACAGCACAATTTCAAAAGGTTCTAGAAAACCTGCCGAAATCAGTTGAAGGATTTCTGTTGAAGCAATGGCACGAGATACCGTCTAAGGAGCAGTTAGATGTTTTACTCAAACTTATTATGGAATATTTAGGGATCGAGAGAATACCTGAATGCAAAGAGACTAAAAATCCACCTCCATTGAAAATCAGAGGATTACTTTGGAGATCATAGAGAAAACAATTCCAGATAGTTAGTTTCGATCTCATATAGTATTAATTTTTGAGCAGTACACAATTTCAAAATTGTGATAAACAGCGAAAACATTGTCAGGCTTACTTAAAAGCGTTTTTTCATCTGACACTCCTCAGAGTATAAACGTCAGAAACAAACCGAGACAATTGGCTGACGCGGAATTTACAACCAGACGCGGATCGAAATGCACCAATCAAAAAGTGAAGCTAGATTGGTATCGTAATTTGAACACCAGTCAGCTCACGGAATACGAATAGAAATTAATTGAAGAGTCAAAATGAAGCATTTTAGTAAGTATGCCGGACAATGGTTCCGCTGCTTATCTCATTTTCACATAGAATTATGTCCATAATTATGCACGTTAAACAGACAACTGATATCAAGAAACAAGGCCAGGGGCCAGATTAAAGGGATGTGCAACCTAGTTTAGTTAATGACCAGTACTTGTGTAAAATATTCTACATGCTGTTTACGCGACACCGGTTTGAGATGCAAGCGGCTCAAAATCGTATCGTTTCGGTCTTTGTGTGAAAATGGTTTGGAAGAAAATTTGAAGATGCTGGTGGATGAAAGTGGGGTACTAATTTGCTTGACTTGGTGAAACGGTGATTGACCAAAAACGGTGTGATTTGCTTGAGAGGCTCCTGTGAAAAACTTAGGCCTTAAGTTGATTAACAAGCTTTTTTTAGCATTTCGGCGCCCTGTCTTCTATCTTGCTTGTATCACGTTGCAAGTTCAATTTCTTAACTTCGAGGGTTGATGATGAAAATACAAGGCGAACAATTGAAATCTGGCAAATATGCTTAAAAATTATCAAAAACGGTGTGCTTTTGGTGACATGACATAATGATGACATGATGTATTTTGCACCAGTTGCTAGGATGTCAGGAGTAGATAAACAAACGAGAACTCGATCCTGGCTATGACGCAACCATAGCTGAGACTCGAACCCCGATCACCCTGAGCTACTGACATCACGATCTGGCAGGATAATACCGTCAGACCAAGGCACCTTCCGATGTAAAGCAAAGCACCATGCGAGACGATTTGACGTTGTCAGCCTATCTTTATGTTACGCATGCGCTGTTAAGTTATGTTGTGGAATACGCGAGGACTGAGATGCAGAGATGTATCCCTCAAGTAATAAATGAAGTCTCTATCTTTGTTGTTGTCTCTTTAAAGCTTTTACAGACGAAAGCACCATTCGATGTAAAACAGCGCGATTTTAAGCCGTTTTAATTTTGGGCTGGTATCGTGTAAGGGTTCTTTATCTTAAATCTTTTTCCTTTGTCTCCTTTATATGATGAACAGCCTGTTTCCGAAACGCGGATTTGCTGTTATCATAAGTCTTGCTTCTAATACAGTCTTCAATGTAGAGTAATTTGTGATTTCTTAAAATATAAATGAATACACGATTTCTGTTACAAGTGAGCCAATTAGACCAAAAAAGGATTACGTATATAGAATTAAATACAGTTCTACCAAAAACCTGGTTCTTTCAGATCGTAGAGGTCGAGCGACTACCGCAAAATTGTTTTCAACATATCGCGAATCAATGTAGAAACCGTTAAATTTGAATCCATTATTGTTTTAATGATTCTGTTATCACGACTCTTTGATCGTTTGAAAATGATCTTACGGCAAAAGCCACCGTAGGACGACCGTACAATGATTGTGTAATTAGAACGATTAGGACCATTAGGACAACTTACGATTGAGCGATAGCCGTGAAATCATTATAATCTTACTGAAACCAGGCTGAACTCGTGAAATCATTAGACGTCTTACTTTTACAGCAATGAACTAAGGTATTATTCAGTCCATCCCTGTTTTCACGATTCTGCTAACACGACGTCTCGACCATTTGACAATTATGGTTAAGGCAATGTTTTATGTTTCGCTACTAACGAACTAACGACGGTATGGGTTTGGTGTATAACGGGGAGATCTATAAGGATAACGCGATAATTATGACATCACTACGATCTTACGGAACCCAAGCTTAACTTGTGAAATGATTTAGGTTTTATTCCAGTGAACCTAATTGATTCTGCATCAAAACCGGGAAGCTTTTGAACTGACGATTTTCAAACAAACCATTTGGAACAAAACTAGGAGTGCTTATTACGGGGCTGTTAACGATATCCGTTTTGAAAGCATGAAGACCGAATTTTCTTTCAATGCTAATTAGAAGTGGGCAGCGAATTGTATACCAAATTCTAAATATTGCCAAAGCTGCTTTCGGGTATTAGGAAATGTTGTTTGAAAACTCTGATCGTCCAAATATTCCCTACAAAATACGAAGTCAAAACAATGGTCTCAGTTTAGGATCATATCTAGTAGATCATATCTTATATACCGTGAAAAAATCTTATGCTCATGGACTGCCAACTATCTATAAGGCCCTAGTTTAAAGATCTTACAGTGAATGCAAAATGTCTTTTCTAGGCAAATGTTTGACCGTTTGGTCACATCGCAAAACATTACTGGTGAAACATTTTTATGTTTCTCATTGGCAGAAACTACCGTTTAAGATTTTTAAAAACATTGCCAAGAGAATATCATGCAATGTTTTGTAACATGGCCAAACGAATATAAATTTCTTTTTAAGCAAATTGAAATGTTTGACCAACAATGTTTGCCAGTTTTTCATGGCTTAATCCTTGGTATCTACGATATAATTACTTGATTAGATGTCTATGCCGACTATCACAATCGTCCAGTTCCTATAAATATCAACTGATCTTCTATCAATTATTCTATTGCAAAAATAAATAATTATCTATGTTGGGCTCCTGCTACTCTAAGAACATAGCTTACAGTAAATCCAAACGCAAGAACACCTAAAATTATACAGACATTGGCAATGGTGGAACCTAAAAAGCTGTTTTCATGTTGAATGTCACTAGTTATACCATTCACATTTTCTCCTTTATTTGAAAGGCTGGTTTGTCTTTCAAGCTTCTCTGAATTCCTTGCATCTATCAACTTCTGAATCTCCTGAATTAGAGAAATAAAAACAACTTGATTTGCCATGCATTGGGGCTAAAGTCACTCTGCTTGGAGTCATATATCTTGTTTCATCATCATCAACAGTATAGTGAGCTAAAAGCAGCCCTGGCCCTGTGCATAAACTTTCTAATTATGTTGGTGAGGCATTGGATAACCTAAAACAACTGAGAGTCCGCAAATACATGTAATATTGTTACACTAACTTATTTTGTGACTTCCTCCCCGTTTTTTCCAAGGACCATCCCTATGATTACACTCAAATCCCATAAAGATAGCAAAATTATTAGGATTGCCACCTTGACAACCCTCTACCTGGATATCAACAATAATAACTTTTTTGTGTAAAAAGTCTATCTAAACGGCAATTGTGATAAATTCAATCCACTTTCAGAGGTGGGTTGCTACTTCAGTTTGAGTAGAAAAGTGTCATTTTGAGAAATAAAACCTCGTGATAGCAGTCAAAGTAAGAATCCAAGGAAAGCATCATCAGTGGGTAAATAAGAGGTGTTCATGTGGTGAATAAGCTCATCTTGATAAGTTCATATGAGGACATAATTCGAAATGAGCATCTCTCTTTGGGTTTTAGAGTATGCAAATCATTAGATGATGGTGTTGACAAAGTTATTTTCTCAAAGGGTACAGAATTGGATGGATGCTCAATAAAGGAAGTAGGTGAAGGAGAAATGGTGTACTTAGCGCCAGTCACTAGGATATCAGTAATAGGTTAACAAATTGAGACCTCGGCCCTGGTTGTGACGCTACTATAGCCTGGCCTCAAATTCTGATCTCACTGAGCTTCTGACACTATCAGTCCGCTTTTTAAAGAGAATTTGATGTACCTCAGCTATGTCAGGAAAAAGTTCACAGAATATTTTGTCTTTGATGTTAAAATCCATTGACCTCATTGCATATTGTCTTTTCTGAAAAGGAAAACAGGGTGTCATTAAAAAATGATGGGAAGTATGTTTAAAATTTAGCAGGGAATGTTTTTGACAAATACCAAAATGTGAATGGTATATTGTGTTTTGTCATAGACTATGGTATCTGATGACTTTGTATATTATCAATTTTTAGATCTGAAAAACAAATTCCAGCATAAACAGCAGAAACATTTTCCAGCATACTTAAAAGCTTTTGTCTGACACTCATCGGAGTATGAATGTCAGAAACAGATTGAAAAAACAAATTAAGGCAGAATTCATACCCAGATGCGGCTCAAAATGCAGCAATCAGAAAGAAAAGATGAATTGATATTGTGTTTTAAACACCAATCAGCTTTCGGTGGAAAGAACAATGAAAATTAATTCTGAAGTTTTATACAACTCAAAAACTATTTAATTAAGTTTCTTAGTTCAGTCATTTCAGAGTTTTCACACAGTTCCTTGTAAGAAAATATGTGTAGATATGTGTTCTGGGTGGTTTATACCTTGGGCTACTTTACACAAAATAAAATACAGATCAAATGGAGTCTTTACACTAACCTGGTAATCACTTGTTTCAATGCTTCCAAGAGTTGGAGACTTCTCCAGCTGAAAAATATATCAAATGAAAGCAAGATCAAATAAAACTTATCACATGAAACTAAACATCAGTAGGACTACTAATCCAAAACTCACAAGCACAAAAAACCGACATCTCTAAAATGTGGGGGTTGCAGCTATGATCAATGTACTAGTGTATCAGTCGTTATTTGTGAGAAAAGCGTACCAATTTGTGACTATGCACCAGTGTACAAGCTTAGTTAGTTAGTTAGTTAGGGCTTTGATTACTGTTTTAATGAATATTTTGACCAACAAGATATTGTTAATACTTGTTTGGCATTTGAAGGAAATTTTTCCTTAAAATTGGCAAAATCACATTTTACAGGGATACGACTCAAAAAGTAACAAGACCTTTTCTTTGTGACGGCCATTTTCTATTGGCAATTTTCTAGTGTGTGTACCATGTACCAGATTGTGTTTGTACCATGTCATAAGCTGTCACCTCCCAATAAAACACTCATTCCAATGTACCAGAAGCTCCATGATCCCAAGCACCAAATTTGCTTCTTTGACTGTACCACTAATTTCTTTAGATCCAACTAATGAAAATTTATGATGTATTTATCTAACAATTGAATTAACAATTTCAAAGTACAGAACTACACAAAACATACCATGAAACTTAGAAGGCCAGTCAATATTGTTGAAACAGACCATGCTGGATTCCATGTGTCAGGATGGAAATCACTGATTGACAAGCATAACCTAGAACATGAACAAAAATGATTAGAGGTTGAAAGGGAACTTAGTAACTTTGTGCAGTTTCAATTTGTAATACGGTTAAGTTTCCCAGATCTAAGATTGCAATAAATTGCACTGATTTCACTAATACATTACAAGCAATTTTTAATATCCGATTATAAATGAGGATATATGTATGATACAATATATTTTCAAATTTCTCCAAGACGTTGCTGTAAAAGTTTAAAAAACCTATGTTTAACAGTTGACCCTTAGAAGGGCTGGGCAGTACCCCTGCTGCCGTTCCCATTCCACACACCACTGATTGTTTGAGTGGAGAGAAATTTCAAGGAATAAGAACATGTTAAGTGAATTTTCACCTTGTATTTGTTTTGAATCTTCCACTGGGAGTAATCATGATTATTTTTGGTGGCTTGAATGGAAAATCTCTTGGAAACACTAGTTTACCATGGTAATAACCACCTACAAAAACAATTATAAACAACATTTACCCAAATATAAATAGAAAAATCTTTGGCTTGTTTACAACTTGGTGTTGAAAAAAAATCAAAACATTTTTGGTCATACTAAGATCTAAGACAGGCTTTCGTGTGATTGCACTCGCACGCATTGGCACACACCAGTAGCCTTCTAGGTGTCAAGATATCACACACCCTGATTTGTTAAATGACTTGATAATTTGCTTGTAATTAAGGTCAAGTGTCTTGATAATTTGCAACACATTTGTGAACGCACATTTCCTCCAACACATAGCATATTTCCTCCATGCAGTATCTAATCTAAACCTCAAAGAAACAACAGGGGAACCTTAATCACACAACATCTGTATATCTGTGACTGAAAGCGCAAAAATTTGAAAACAGTCGCAAACATTCAAAGAAACAACAGGGGAAATAAAACGGAAAGATTCAAATGAAGACTTGTGCCCATTGTGTGCAAACGAAAATGTAACGATTTCTTTGCATTTTCACCTCCCTCCTACACGACACTGGTAAATCTGTGACTGAAAATGCAAAAATTTGAATTTCCATTCAAAGGCCCATCACACGGATTCGTTTTCAAAGCGTTGCCTTTTCATGGCAATGAAAACGTATGGAAAGTTTTGCGTCTACAAGTCTACAAGCGTTTCTGGCTCGTTTTCACTGGCCACATTGAGAAGATGATGTCAGGTTTCCTCATCTTTGAACTTTGAAATTAAATGCCAAAGTTATTCTTGTTACTGCATCCTTTTCAAATGTTTCAATGTCTACATGTTTTCAAAAAGTTGCGTTTTCAAAAGATTCCACTCTGGAAACCATTTTCAAATGTTTTTGTTTTTAGTCACAGATATACAGATGTCATGTTGACGGGAGGTGAAAACGCAAAGAAATCATCGTCTTTTCATTTGAAAACATAGCTCTCTGTGTAGACGGGGCCTCTGGAAATGTTTTCAAGTGGATAGCGAAAACATTCTTAAAATACTTGCGTAGAGGCAAAACATTTGATGCGTTTTCACTGACTTGAAAACACAACTTTTTGAAACCTTTCACATAGACGGGGCATCAAAACATCATCTTCTATCAACAGATACTGACCAATGTCTGTTGGGAGGCAGACACTACCAGGCTAAAGGATATTATATTTCCCCATTTTGGATCCCCAGATCATGCCTTAAAGACACCATTGAAAAGATGTACATGTACCATTTTCATTTTCAAAGCACAAAAAGCAAATAGTTCATGAACAGGTGCCTATTATAAGTCTTTATGGCTTTACCCATTTGCGTGCAGTTTAAGGATTTCGAGAAGCCTTTTCAATGGTTTGTGGTTTGCTGCTTCAGAACAAGTTGCATCTTGCATCTTTTGGTTGTTTTTACATTGGTTTATGGCTTAATCCACGTGGCTGTATGTTGTAACCAAGACAAACCTACAGCTACATTCCTAATTTTAGAAAGAATGGGCTGAAAGACTCGCAACTGTCAGCAACTAGAAAATGTATGCAAACAGTGACTAAGTGTGGCATCTAAACAGCAGTTGCAAAACTGAGCAATTGATGACAACACCATAAGTAACTATTTGCATTGAGGGTAATGTTATTTGATTCAGGCTGGGTAACAAAATCTATCAAAGACTGTTGCAGATATTTTTACGGTTCTGCAGCTTCTGGTACCTCTGTAACACAAGATAAACAATAAAACAATAGAAAAGAACAATGGAAATGCGCTTCTGCATGCACGAGATGTTGTTGAAAACTGCCATATCTGCAGAGCAGAGTGGGAATAACAAGCCTGTACCTGTTAGAACAACAACCCTCAAGATGATAAAAAAGTAGCTCTCGAGTTATAGACAAGCATAGGTAGCACATTGGTATACATACAATCACAAGGTAAAAAATTGAAAATTATTTGTTGAATGGATACTTCCTAAAAGAGCTGTTCCTGTTCAGTGTTCATAACATACCCTCATAAGGTGACTTTTCTGGTCCAGTTATCACATAGTGCCTGAAATTAAAGGAAATTTAAAGACAAAAAAACAAACTGGCTCAGAATAAAAACAGCAAGATAAAAGTTCAGGAAAATCATGATGTTTTATTGGGTCAGGCTCAGGCTAACCTACAGACCTAAGTCTGAAAGATGGCCGCCTTCGTTGCTTATTTAGGCCACTTTTTTATAAGAAAGGAAACTAAAACTTGAGACAACGAAAAAAAGAAGGTACGACAAAGGTTCTCACCATTCTAATATATTCGACGGCAAAGGCTCCGCAGTAATGTATGGTACAGGATCCTTTTTGATTCGTAGGTAGTCTTGTCTAAGACGGGAAGCTGCTGATGTAGACACTGACACTGACTTTTTGCTCATAATTTTGTCATATAAAATTCGTTCCTCAACGCTCAGAAATTGTTTTAAATGCTTATTCTTGCAAGAGTTCAGTCTTTTATCTATTGACAGAGTTTATAATACAGCCATTCTTAATGAAACTTGGTTTTTAACAGTTTTATTTGCGATTATGTCATTCCAAATTTCACGGACTTGTCGTCTCCTGCCACCATTACCATCATAACACCTTTCGGTTTCGGATTTGCATTGCACGGATCATTTGACATTTGACACTAGTACTTTGTGTTACACGCAAACAGAACTTTGGAACAGGGCGGGGAAGGAGAGACGACAGAGAAGTCCGGGGGTAAAGGGATAATAAAGAGAAAAGTGACGGGGGTGGAACATTTCCGTATGCACCCAAGACCTATAATACTTTCAAAAGGAATTCCCCAAATTTTCAAAAATACCTACAGAGATACCCTGAAATATAGTTTTGAAGCATTAGAAAACAAATTTATCATGTCAACAAAAAAACACCCAACATTTATCTTGTACCGCAATACACGTATTTTTCATAAGAACCTAAAAAAATTGGCCAAGTATATTCAAAGTTTCTTAAAATTATCGGATTTTGGGTACTGAAAGTTTCTTACGAGTTTCTTACATATCTGTATTGATGACATGGTGATTTTATCTGAATGATGTTCTCAACCTATATATCGATTTTATTTGGATGCTTGTGGCCGTCCAGCGATTCTGCGTGCGACAAATATACGTTATTGGATACAAAACATTGAAAATAAACTTGAGGGTCACAGAAATATGTTTAAAAGTTTCTTAGTCAAAGATTTTCCATTACTGGAGTTTCTAAAATTTTTGGCCATTCGAGATTCTTTCTGGGCTTCTTATCAAGAGTTTCTCATAAAAAAATACGTGTATTTACTTTCCATCGTTCGAAAGGTACCCCCAAAATGATTCTACAGGATTCTACATACACGTTTTTTTATTATAAGGAACCTTTGGTCTGAGTTGAGGCTGGAGTTCCTTAATTTTTCAACAAAATGAGGCTGAAGGTTCCTTAAACTGTTCCTTGTCGTGGGATATGTATAAATGCTAATTTTTACAGCAAATTCATAGAAACTATTCTTCATTTCTAACTTTAAGTATAAATGGAGCCTTTTGGGGAAGAACTATGAAAAATATAGTGTACTTGTGTTCCATTTTGGTACAAACCGTCTTGTTCTTTAAAAAAGAGTTTCTTAGTTTTCCATCCAAGCCTCGGTCGGCAGTTCCTTAAAGTTCCTTAATTTTTTGGGAATTTTCAGCCTCGAGTTCCTTATAAAGGTGTTCCTTATAAAAAAAAAAACGTGTAGAGTAGGACTTGCGTACAAAAATAACCCCCACATACCAACATGAAGTCAACAAACTGCAGAAACAATTAGCATAGCATATACATATTTTATATCTGATTTCATTTTAGATACATTCTGAATTAAATTTACAACAATTTTTCAAAAAATCTAAGAAAAATAACTAAGTTAGACTTTGATTCAACTTCTACATACTGTAGTGTTTAATTCATAAAATATCAATTGTAAGAGATTTCACTTATTTTAAGAGACTTTAGAAGGTAAAATGTGATATACTAGGCAAACTTCACGAACTTCCACCAGTTGCTTCGAATATCATAAAGAACAGAGAAAGGTACATTTTGAGGGATCATGAATTGCTATCAGTAGGATAGATTTATCCTTATAAGTAGGGACACCGGAGAGGGGGGGGGGCGGGGGGCAAAAGTGCCCTTTCAAGGATAGCTAAAAATATTGTGGAAGAACATTATTAATATTCGTTGAAACATTTTTGATAGCATTTTAAGCCAATCTAAAGGGCGTGGCCACAAAAATTTTCCCGGGGGAGTACCCCTGGACCCCAAAGTTTTTCGACCCGCTTCGCTCGCCTTCGGTCTCGATTGCCCTTACGTTCCCAGTCACCCCCTTGCCCTACCATCGCTCCGGCGTCCCTGCTTATAAGTAGCGAAGTGATCGTGATTGAGCTTTAGCTGCTACACTGTGTGGTTAGAAAGCCAACGACAATTCCACTGAGCTAAAGTAAAGAGACCAATGAAATTGTCGAGTAACTCACCGATTCATACAACCCAAGGCTCTCCTCTAATTTGGCTTTGTGTTTTTGACATATGTTAAGAGTAACCATGACAGAGCGCAAGCTCTTGATGCAAATTTACGCGAAGGCTTTGCATCTCACAGAAATATCAACCTGCTATTTTAGCCCCGAACCCAACGATCAAACAATGTTGGCCCAGCACTTTAAATTTGCTTTACATGTTTGACTTTATGGCCACGTCCAAAAACATTGCTTGACAAGAAAAAGAAACAAAA
Organism: Chrysaora quinquecirrha; assembly: GCA_014526335.1. Lineage (NCBI taxonomy): Eukaryota > Metazoa > Cnidaria > Scyphozoa > Semaeostomeae > Pelagiidae > Chrysaora > Chrysaora quinquecirrha. Next base: position 339,777 of record JACTAT010000152.1, read on the forward strand.
TTTATAGCGTGTTTCAACTTGATGCAAACAAAAATGTTGGACGAGCAATGTTTTTGGAGCGGTCAGACATTTCGCTTGACAAGCAAATCTCAAATGCTGGACCAACAATATTCGATCTTTTGGCCAGGGCCCGGCCAGGGCAGCAGTAGGGTAGTGGTGGGACGGACAAAGTTTCGTATCAAACGATTAGTGTAAATGATAATAACAATTAACAGAAAAATAATGAAATTATTTTTAAATAACAAACTGGTCAATAAGCAACTAAGGCTAAGATTTTGTTAAAATTTTTGGTGAAATTGCTATCTTTATACAGTACATCCTTCCAAACTTGTCAATTGCATTGAAAAGCCAGAAAAGAGCCAACATGAGAGGTTTGAGGGGGTACCAGTCATTCTGTGAGGACTGAAATGCTAGATATGTTAAGCAACTCTTGAGGGCTGGACCAAAGTCCAGTTGCTTATTGAAAAAAGTGTATTATGAATAAAATGAAAGTAGAGCTGGTTTGATCGTTCGTATTCAGCATCTTGAAGTCTTTCAAAATTTGCTAAGATTAGTTTGGGGGGCATTTACATGATCTGAGATTTCATCCCATTTTAAAGTGCCACATTTCAAATCATCAGTGTTTTCTAGTAGAACAAATTACGCTGGTTTTAGTGGTGCCATTTTTTGGATTTGATGTTAGGGAATCTCCTGATATGCACGACGGAAAATCAAGTATCTAGTGTTTTTTGTAGGACAAAAAGCGCGCTATTTGTGACGTCACGGGGTTTGCAAGAAAGTGCTGACGCTCAGGCGTTGTACACTGAACATGCAAGACACCTGAAGAAGAGGAACTCCCTACCGAACATGAAGGTCTCTCTCGGAACAATTGTAAAATGTTTTTCCTGCTAAAATTCTTCCCTTGAAGTAGCCACAGCATGTGTGCTTCTGTGCTATGAATCGTGTTGCAAACTTCATGACGTCACAATTTGTTTTTAATTTGTCACAGCGGCCTGTGATTTTCAAACCTCCTAAACAACCCATCCCGTGCAAACTTGCAGGCCACTTAACAATTCTTTGCATTAGGATGTTTCCAAGTTCCTATCTTTCAAAAAAACGTTCAAGTAAAATTTCATTCCATAGGCAATTTAAGAGCATCTAACAAGCAACAAGCTAAATCCTTCTGCCAATTCTAAGATATGACATCTTTAACGACAAATTTCTTTTATCAGGTCCCACTCTCTAATAAGACCAAAAATTCAGTTTAAGGTTACCCGGGGGCTAACAGTATTCAGTTATTGGTTGATTAAAATTGAAAGCAAATAGACTTACCATAATGCGAAGATACCAGATGATATTGCCATGACAACAACAGAACACCAAAATACTCGCTTCCAGTACCAATTTGGCTGCTCAATCGCAGGAGGGCAAACGGCTGGTGTTCGTCTCTAAAACAGAAAGTTCCCTTATATAATAGGTTCACTCACATCGTTTTCCAGAGAGCAATATTCTCTTGAATATGCACCTTAATAAAAAACAGTGGGGCCTTGACTGAAACTTAATGTTGGGAGTTCTTCTTCTTCAAGTGCTTTGCCGTATAGCTTGGGCGACCATGTATCATGTCCACTGTTATATCAAATCAGATTTTTTAGGCCAACGTAGGTTGTGTTCTAATTTTTCAATCCAATTTTATTGATTTCAAAAATTTTGCTTCAGTATATCTGGTTTAATTGTAAATGTCATGAATGGCGGACCCTAGGATAGACATTTCCACAGGTGGTTAAATAAATGAGATTCGAACTAGGAGATTCCAACTAGGACTACACCGTCAGATCAAACGACGTTGTCACTGGGCTATAGAGCTCAAAGAAATCTCCTAGCAACTCTCCAAGTCATTCAGCCTACAGCCCAAGACTCTCCTACCATTTGGAGATTTCATTGCGCTCTACATAGCTCATTGGAAACGTCGTTTGATCTCTGTTCATGCAGTCTAGGTTCGAATCCCATCTAATCTGGTTTGATGTGTCATTATGTCGGGATTGATAGCAGTTCGAGTTTCCAGGTAAAACAAATAAAACTAAAATAATCTCTTGCATAATGTATCTAACTTCACATTTCAGATTTTGAGGCTGAAAAGTAGATAGAAAAAAATGGTCTACCGGGCATCTTTCAAAATGCAGACATGGAACAGGTAAGTAAATGTGTAAACTGTCATCTTAGCTAACTACAACGGCTTCATCATCAAATAACCAAAATGACAAAAATATAAATGGCCCCTTTAATATCTCCGCAAATTATTCTCAAATCATCCCCTAGCATAAATCAAAATATTAAACTGGCAACGAGCACATCATACATGATGCATTTTGTACAGCGGACCTTTGGTCCGAGTTGAGTTTCGCTGAGTTCCTTACTTTTTTAACAAGATAGTGGATAGTGCTCGTTTCTTATACTGTTCTTGTCGTGAAATATGTTTGAATTCCTGATTTCATAGGAAACTCGTAAATTTTCTTATCAATAGATCAGGGTTTTTTTAAGAAAAATTTAGAACTGCACACTATCCTTATACTCCAATAGGTGTAGAAAGTAGAATTTACGAAGGTTAACGTAAATATAACTCGATGCATTCAAATAGGGGCATGGGGGCATGCACTCCAAGAACATTTTGGAATTTTTAGGTCTAGAATCGCTCTGGTTGTCATTTCGTGATTAGAATATGCTAAATTCAACTATGAGACAAGGCCAGTTTGCCGACAAAAGCAAAAAATATACCGTTGATTAATTGGTATAGGGCAACAAGTACTTGCAAATAATGTAAATTACGTTTTATGCCAATATCTGCACTGCACAATGCATCTTTTAGAACTGGACAACAATATTTAGAACTGCACGTTGTGATAAGTCTTCTAATAAATGAAGATGCTGACGAGAAGATATTTATGAAAACGGTATGAAATGAAGATGCTGATAAAAACAGTATGAAATGAAGATGCTAATGAAAACAGTATGAAATGAAGATGCTAATGAAATGAATATGAAATGAAGATGCTAATGATTGCAGTGTGAAATGAAGATGCCAATGAATACAGTATGAAATGAAGATGCCAATGAATTCAGTATGAGATGAAGATGCTAATGAAAACAGTATGAAATGAAGATGCTAATGAAATGAATATGAAATGAAGATGCCAATGAATACTGTATGAAATGAAGATGCCAATGAATACAGTATGAAACGAAGATGCCAATGAATTCAGTATGAGATGAACATGCTAATGAAAACAGTATGAAATGAAGATGCTAATGAAATGAATATGAAATGAAGATGCTAATGATTACAGTGTGAAATGAAGATGCCAATGAATACAATATGAAATGAAGATGCCAATGAAAACAGTATGAAATGAAGATGCTAATGAAATGTATATGAAATGAAGATGCTAATGATTACAGTGTGAAATGAAGATGCCAATGAATACAGTATGAAATGAAGATGCCAATGAATACAGTATGAGATGAAGATGCTAATGAAAACAGTATGAAATGAAGATGCTAATGAAATGAATATGAAATGAAGATGCTAATGAAAACAGTATGAAATGAAGATGCTAATGAAATGAATATGGAATGAAGATGCTAATGATTACAGTGTGAAATGAAGATGCTAATGAAAACAGTATGAAATGAAGATTGTGATAAGTCTTATAAATGAAGTTGCTGACGAGAAGATATTTATGAAAACGGTATGAAATGAAGAGGCTGACCGATAAGGTATAAAATGAAAATGGTTATAAATAAAGTATGAAATGCAGATGTTAATGAATGCAGTAACAAATCAAGATACTGAAAAATGAGATATGAAGTGAAGATGCTAATGAAAACGGCTCTGAATGAAGATACTGACGTATAAGGTATGAAATGAAAACGATTATGAACAAAGTATGCAATGAAGATATAGATGAATGCAGAACCAAATGATGTTGAAGTCTACGGAATGAAAAGGGTAATAGCTAAACATGATATGAATTTTATATGTTTATGACTATGGTATGGTATGAAATGAAGATACTGAAAAATGCGGTACGTAATGAAAACGGTAATGAATATGGTATAAGATAAAGATGCTGTCGAAAACGGTATAGAATTAATATACTAAAGAATGCAGTTCGTAATAAAGATGGTAATTAACATGGCATGAAATGAAAGATGTTGATGGATGTGATACGAACTGAAGATGCTCAAGAACATAGTATGGAGTGAAAAATGCAAATGGGAATAAAAGAAAGGTGCTAATGACATACGGTATGCAATAAAAAGACCGATGAACAGGGAGCAAAATGAAGGAAATGGAGAACCTTATAAGAAGCCCGGGGGGGTACTTGCTATAATTTGGGTACGGGTATGTGCCGCCCATATGGGTGAGGTTTTGGCCCTGAAACTCTCTTAACATGGGTATGACTTTAACCAAAACCTCATAAAAGTGAGTGGCAAAGTGAATAAAAGTCGAAATTTTAACTTTAATTCGGTCAGAGAAGTGGTAACATCGCGTCAAAGATGTTCGTAGTACAATATCAAGCAATAATAAGGCCTAGAAAGTCTTACTATTCTCATATTCAGCTTATTTTTACTCATGAAATAGGGTCTGTTTTTTTAAAGGCTTACATTATAAGTGGGTGGGTTTCCGAAATCTGGGCGGCACATCCCTGTCTATTCATTAGTCATGTACCCCCCCCCGGGATAAGAAGACCTGAAGTTGATATTTTAGTGAATATGAATGTGGAGTGAGAAAAGTTTGTTAAGGAAAAGATCGAACAAGAAGATAATCGAAATCACCCTGTAACTGCACTGATATTTAGCGTCGATGTACTTGAGGATAAAGTGCGTGTATAATGATGGGACGCGAATTACTTCTGTTTTACAGAGCAGATGTTAATCAACATCTGGAATATTAATGTCTGTAGCTTTTTTTATAGAGTGTCTGACTGGAAAGCCTGCAGCAAGATTTAAGCATTTTTCGTTATTCTGACTGATTCAAAAGAAACTGCTTACTGGTTCACTATCCCAATTGATTCTGATTATCCCAAAGTTGATTTCGGTGACCACACTTGATATTCGAAAGCAAGAAGCTACCACATTCCTGAAACAGTAAAATTCTATTCAGTAACAATGTTCACATTCATGCCCTTAAATGATATATTATAGTATATTCTACGCTTTAGACATGACTTCACAAGGATGACAAACTCTAGGATCCTAAATAGATTTTGTACCACAACTTATTTTCCTGCAAAACCACGACAAAGAGGTATTCATTGGGGTGTATGAAAAGGGTGCTAGAGTCAGACGTTTTCACAAAATAAACAAACAAAATGGTGCAAATTTTCGGCCTATTTTAACGACCTCGAATTAAACTGCTCCAGTTAGCAATTGCATTGGCCCTACTTCAGCAAGGCTACAACAAGCATTTGGTTGGTCACTGTAGTTTTCTTTATTCTGTATAAATATTTATGTTATTATTATTATCATTACTGTTATTATTATTATTACCATTATTATTATTTTCATCATTACTATTATTATTATCAAGGAAACATTGAAAACAATACGTTATTTTGTAAGTAGCTAGCTAAATCATATCTATAGCTCTGTGGAAGTTTGCGGTGAAAACTACATTCATTATTAACTTTATTATTCACTACGTGTCCGCATTTGCATCTACCACAAGAAACTCAGTTTAGAATGGTAAAATAAGCAGTGTGCTAATTTATGCAAAATATTTAAAATCAACTCACACTATACGCTATACATTGAAATTATGAAAATAAATTCCACCCATATCTATATTCACAGTAAACTTACTTAATGAACCATCTACAGAGGTTATTGGGTGGCGGTAAGGAGCACGTATGGGTCAATCCACTTGATGTAAATTCATAGAATGGATAACCTAAAATTAATACAACTTTATATTTACGGAGGCAAATATTTGGCATGGGAGGATAAAGCTGTGGCTAAATTAGGAAACACGTCGCGCGCGACACTGTATTTGGCGTGTCTACAAGGGTAGCTAAAGAAGCTAATGACAGGCGAGCAACATTCCTCCGAGTCGCGGAGACAAGAAATGTTTCTGTTGTCTCCCAGGAACATTTGCGTGTCTCTCGCTACGAACTTTGTTGCGCGCTACAGAGTTTCCGAGGTGGATGAAATTAGAGACATCGAGGGGACATGTCACATATGACAACACGTCTTCTAGTTTAGCCAGGCCTTAAGAATACCAAAATTACCATTTTTGAGAAAATGCGACTGAAGCCATCAAGGTATGTCTCGAACCTGCGATCTTGGAACCTCTGGCCTTTTAAGAAAAGGTGGTCTGGTTGTTGGTCCGTTCGATCTCCAAGGCTATACGTTCGAGACATGTCTAGTGTGCGATACTCTCGCAATTTCTCTTAGAGTAAATATTTAATTTTGACGCGAATTTTCGCTTTGAAAATACACGTGCTCTTTCCGAACCAACATAACATTTTGTTGTATTCTAAGATAGCCTTATTTTTTTCCATCAGCACAGCTTGAAAATAAACTTCCAATAGGGAGCAATATAACCAAATATGTTGTCTTTAAAAGCGCTCGCGAATCGCCGAATCCATGAACCATCTACAATTCAAAATCCAAGCGAAGTAAGATGGTTTTCCACCCGAATATGAGCTAAAACAGCGCATCAAAAAATCAGAATGTAGCTTTGTTGGTAAAAAAAGGACAACTAATCATAAACAACGACACCACTATCTAGCTTGGTTAGGCCACCACGCCGCAGAAAAGGAAGCACCACGTATCAAAACGACCAAAAGGCAAAGGGAATACATAAGCAACTGGTCAATAAGCAACAAGGGCTGAGATTTTGTTCAACTTTTTGGTTGACGTGGCTTTCTCTATACAGTACATCATTGCGAACTTGTCAATAACGTTGAAGCAAGAACAGCAATCAGGCAAGAAAAGAAAAGAAAAGAAAAGAAAGCAAGAAAAGAGCCAAAAAAGTTTTTGTGGGTTCCAGTCATTCTGTGAAGGCTGAAAAACCAGATATTATAAGCAACTTTGAGGGCTGGAGCAAAAGTCCAGTTGCCTATTAAAAAAGAGTATGGCAATAGAAAGAATATACGGCATATACAGCAGTAAAAAGAAATTTATACTGTACGAAAACGAAAGGATATATGGGTCATAGAGAATACGTATTTTTTAGTAACTTTGATTTTCTTGCATTCTGTATAAAAACTTTAATACAGTAGTATAAGCTCCTTAAACTAAGGGATGATGAGGCAGCAACGTACGGAGCTGGTTATTAGTAAGATAATCGACTAAACCTGACGCAGGTGACGTATTTGTCAAAAAGTAACAGAAGTTAATTATGATAATAAACAGAACTCACTTTAGAGTCCAATCACAGACGCCATAGGGAAGCAAGGAGGAAGAACAAGAATGTGTTAATGAGCTTGATGTCACTTCATACAACGGGTAGCCTGAAAATGGAATAAAACACATGACGGAGAACGAAATAAGAAGACTCAAAAGGAAACAGAAAAATTCAAACATGACAAAAGGAGCAGTTCTTCGCAAGAGCTGGACTGCTGAATCAACTATTTCCTTGCTGCCCTTTCCATATTGTTACACGTAAAGAGTGCAGTTTTGGTTATAAATCATTAGGCGTATGTAGTTAGGATTGACCGTCTAGTCTTCAAAAGACCACAGGAGGCAGAACAAGTTATCAATTCACGTGGTGTACGCTCCTTTGTAACTCAGAAGTCGTGGCAACAAGACAATGTGGTTACACCCAAGTCCTGGTAACACAATAGTAATGATAACAAAGAAGCCATGGTAACACAGAATTCATGGTAGCACAGAAGTCGTGGCAACACAGAAGTCGTAGTAACACAAGTCATTGTAGCACAGAAGTCGTGGCAACACAGAAGTCGTGGCAAAAAAGAAGTCGTGGTAACACATAAGTCATGGTAGCACAGAAGTCGTGGCAACACAGAAGTTATGGTAACGCATAAGTCATGGTAACACAGAAGTCGTGGCAACATAGAAGTTGTGGTAACATAGCAGTCAAGGTAACATGGAAGCTGTGGTAACACTTAAATCGTGGTAGCATAGCAGTGGTGGCAGCAGAAAACCAGCAGGCAAAAGGTTTTTGTAACAGAAGTTGTGGTAACACCGACATCGTGGTAACAAAGCAGTCGTAGTAACACAGAAGCCAAGATAACACAGAAGTCAGGGTAGCACAAACGTTGTGGTAACGCAGAAGTTGTGGTAACGCAGAAGTCGTGGTAGCACAGAAGTCATGATAACACAGAAGATCTTTCATTAGAGAAGGAATTTTCAGTGTTTTACTTCATGGCATGAACATGTTTTTATCCTCATCGCCATTTTAATGTTCCCAATTAGGGAACCGCAAGAGGGAGACATCTTTACATAAGACGACTATCTATACTCAAGGATTGGTGCATGTAAAATTATAATGTAGGTTGGAAATATGCTCAATATGACTGCAGAAGCAATGTTGAAAGAATTATAAGGTAAAATTTTCCAGTCAGGTTCTACGCTGGAATAAAAAGTACTTAAAGAGAATCAGGCGCGGAATGCGCAAAAGCGCGACATGTTAAAGAAACAAGTAGTGGCTTGGAAAAAAAGAAGTAATGTCGAAAGCACAATCGATGAAGAGCAAAGAGATCATTTGAACAGAATGAATCATGAAGCATACTAAAAATTACATAGGCCTAAGCTATAGAGAGAAAGATCAATCTGCTTCACTATCAACATGAAGCAGTAGGCAGAAATGTATGTGTAATGTGAAAAATCCATATAGGGGCGGATATTTTGCTGACGTGATCAGTTGATAAGCTTGATATAGTTGGCAAGGCTTGCTGATAAGGTGAATTATGATTATCAAGCTTCAGAAGTAGGGTATTATGCTTCTACGTGAAACGAAAAGGTATGAAATATCACAACTGACAACAGCGTATTATCAGCCACTTCGAGTATTATAACCCACAACACTAGCAACAAACTTGCCGTTTAGAGGTCTCATCGAACATGACAAGCAAACAGGTGTTATATGCGCAATTATCCACCAAAGTGGCACAGATTTTCCAATGCCAGGAACATGGAATTGAGGCTTGATGAAGGTACTGTGGCGTGGTCGTCTAATACAGCTAACTCATGGCGTCTGGAGCCCAGTAAGTTTGGGGGTTCCAACCACGATGATTTCAGAGCCAGGGTCGAGGGATCGTTATTGCGCTAAATGTATTCAGCTTCACCTTTACATTCAGAAAAAAATACTTAATGTCGTTTATGAATAATACGGTGTTGCAGAAATAATGTATTGCGCTAAGACCTTACCCGAACTTGTTGCATTCATGCAGTTTATTTCTGAAAAGTGGACATCACCACTTATAAAGAAAACCTGCGCAAACAATAAAAGGAAGCATGACTTGAAACATTTCTTGCAGCTTATTATGTCACTCTGCTAACATGATGAATATCACCAGAGCTTTTCTTAAAGAAGTACTCGGGTTTGAATTCCAGTTTTCATGCAATAACCAGAAGCTAGACGAGCTACTCCCACTAAAAAATGATTTTTTTCACGCGTGGCATACCACAGATGATGGGATTCAAACCTGGACTGCATGACCAGGAAGCTGCCGACATTTCTACTCAGCGAAAAAAATTGTAGAGTAATTCAAAAGTCAGACTATGTTATGTTAGGCTATGTTAAGCCTTTTTCAATACCAAACATATTTAATGTCAAGAGGATGACTCTGGCAGCTAAAAGGGCCAGGACCCGGCCCCTAGAAGGGCTAGGCAAAACTGAATTTCTCCCGTACCTTCCTCCGAACCGTCTAAGACTCATAGATCTCGTTAACCCAAGGTCCCTGCTGCATTTCAACGGTCTTGCATATATTTATAAAGATTTGTCATATATGGCGAACATTAGGAAAGAGGGTTTACGAGGGAGCTCGATAGAGAGCTGGATGAAGCACACAGCTTTTGTTATGAACCTTTCTATAGAAGCTGTCAAAATAGATATCAAAATTGTTCGCTCTGGTTATACAGTAAAAACCCGTACATAAGAACTTAAATTTTTAACAAAGCCTCTTTAGGTTCTAACGCAATAAGTATACACCATAATCTGAGCATAATCATTATCAGTGTGTATGTCCTAAAATAGGCGAAATTAAAACGGAATCAAGGAAAAACAGAACAAAATACATCTTACATGTTTCTTCTTTTGTGTGAGCCAGATCAATTTGTCTAAACTTGAAGAGCATCTCTGCCACTTCTCAGAAAATGGAATATCAGATAAAAACTGAAATAGAAAGTAATTTGAATCATCTGCTGGTATTATTACTAGATTCTGGCAGATACAACTGAAGGGAACCTGCAGCTTTCGCCCCTGATCTAATACTCTAGAATGAATACCCTACTAGGCACTCCTTAATCAACCTTGGAAGAATGGCCATCGGAGATATCTGTAGGCTTTTCGTTTAAATCCTTCTGGGATTCGTAGCCTTATCGAAGTCCTAAGTTACATGGGCAAGGCATTCAATTTATGAAACAACCGGAGTATATTGCGGGTTTTACGATTGTTATGGATTTTACGACTTACGGATTTTACGAATTTTTATCCCGATTTGAATCCTTACCTAATAACAACTTGCCGTAGAAGCGCAACCCAGTATCCCGGTCCTTACCAGAGTTAATAGAATAAATTAACTTAAGAAAATGATAAATTATATTCTGATCGGATCAAGATTATTTCCTACGAGTAATCGGGGCACAAGACCTTAAAACCGTGAACTAAATGCTGAACGACTTGACAAATCGGCCACATCACCTATGCACTTCTAGTTTCCAGCTCTGTTCTATCTATAATTACGGTTTTCGTTGCAAAGATCCGGTTGATTACCAAACCTGTGACAAATGTGTCCGCAAGTGTCTGCTCATCCTAGCATTAAGTGGAATCATTTACGTTGACAAGTAGTTGTCAAATTGCATGATGAAGTGAAGCTTATATTTTGTTTACAGAACTAAGGTGTATCGTCAAATCTTGAGAGAGAGGAGAGAGTAATGGGGACTACAGTACACGGTCTACAGTACACGGTCAGCATATGGCATGATAACGAGAGGTTGTCCCAAATGAAAGGCAGTATTATCAGGTAATTTTTTTCATTCTTGTCTGTTTTATTAGCAATGATACGGCGAGCAGACTCTTCACGAGAATGATATGCTAGGAATTAACTTATTCAATGAGCCTGGTATTAACTTGTTCGAGAATCTGGTGGACTGACAGAGGTGCTTTAAAGTAACTGTATACATCAGATGTTCCGGCGGAGATACATCAGATTGATGGCCTTTTAGAATTCAGGGAGCCCTGGCTCTCAGAAGAGCCGTTATTCAGTATAAAGCCATGTTGGATCGATGAAATTTGGTGCAGAGGATGGGCTGATGGCAAGACTTATTACAATATTTAAGATAGCTACAACAACTATTAATTCCTCAATTAGGGGCAGTTGAATGAGCGGGAACGGGAAGGGGTTGCAATTTCAGCCAATGAAACTCTAGACAAAGTGTCGTTCTCGAACTCTAGGAATGTTGAACTATCAGTAACAATGCCAATATGAAGTTGTTTCTTGGAGGTCTTAATGAAAGAGAGCCTGTGAGTCTGAGAGTCTTGCAAAAAACTTGGGCGTGTTAGTAAGAGCGGGGGTTTGAAAAATTCTCATAAAATTAATTAGCGGGAGTGACTGCAATTAGGCATATAGAGTTATTATCGCTTTTTAATGGAGTTAACAGACACTCAGGCTACGACTCATAAACAAACGCTAAAGTTAGCTTTCTGAGGGCAATAGTGAAGATTTCAGTTTTTTAGTTTCCATCTTTACAGCTGAAATTACTCGAAAGTTTCACATAGTGGATACGTTCTTAGATACTTTGCATTAGATCTGGCAGACAGGCCCAACAGACTAGCCATCCAATCATATCATTGAACCAATGGCAATCTGTCTGATATAAGGCAGAAGATCAAGTCTCAAAATTTTACCGTTTTAGTTTGAGCGTCAATTTACTTATTTACAACTTCTAACAATGCGCTCAATTTTGAGTGATTATACCTGCACGCCACTTCCAATTATAGTGATTTCTGATGAATTTTCAGCCAATTGTTTTTCTAACCATTTCCATTGCGCATCTCCAAGTAGATCACATGGGTAAGCTGGCTCATAATTACTTCGAACATCAAGCAGAATTATCTGTAAAAAGCATTATAATTACCATACACACAGAAAACAGTTGCAAATTCCTCAATTTCCACATGCAAAAGAAGGGTGTAAAGTTGGGTTGGGGACTTGAACAGATTTTGGTTACGGAGATTTCTGTCAAAGCTTTAAAAACCTATCCGTGCTTTACATCAATTTTTATAGAAATTGGATTAACAGAAGGATTGTTCATGTTGATGAATTTAAATTCCCTCAAACTATGAGAAATGAATGGAGCACCCCCTTCCCCCAAAAAATGGGGGAATTTTTTCCAGTTGCGATGAAAATTTTAGAACATGTTCTGTGCTACTTCAAGCAAAACGTTGCACGTGTAGCTATGGCTTAACTATCCAGCTAATATTATTAGATACACCTTATGCACCAAATATAGTATTCACATCACAGCACAGTTCAATCTTGCTGCACTTTCATGATTAATTGGTTTCACCAAGGTGTAACAAGAGGCTATTATTAGCAACTTGAACTTTTGTATAAGGAAAAGACTCTACAAACCTTCACTTTTCTTCTGTCATTCCCTAACAAATAAGACACATATGTTCCCTCTCTAGTTCTTCTAATACTATTTAGTGGCTCATCCAAGAAATCCAAATACATATCTTGTGATCTAAGTCTATATTTGAAATGCTGTAGAAAGAGTGAGAAAGAATCATTACACTATTGGATTTGAGAAAGCAAATTTATTTTTAAAGTGTATTGTTTATTTGGGGTGAGAAAACTAAAGCACCCCTTTACCCTTTACCCTGAATGCAATGTTCTGACATTTCTAGTGAATATTTGAAAACAGAAATCACACTAAAAATGCCCAGGAGACATAGAAGAGAGTGGTTCTTATCAAATTCAACACACACCAAGTTTTAAAAGTTGTGCAATGCCACATGAGTTTTTTTCTGAAAAATCACACCATTAGAGATAAGGCGAGGGAGTCTACAATGATCAAAGATACATCAGCAAATTTCATAAAACTTTTTTAGTAGAGCAGAAGTAGTTTCCTTCTGGTATTTAGCAATATTTTTCAATGTCAGAAGAGCATCAGGAAGGACTTTCTATCTTCTTTTTTCAATCTATATACTTCTAACTATGATTATGCTGCCCTTCAGGTATACTTTCCTCTACATAAAGAAAAGAAAGCTTGTCTTTATCTTTAATACCTTATTGCCATTATCTGCTCCATAATCATGATCATCCCAAACACCAATAATTGGAACACCAGAGTCTAATAGCTTCTGCAAATATACGAAAAAATTGGAGGATCAGCGTATAATCAGATAGATAGCTGCATAAGACATATCAAGTATTTATCACAGGGGAACTTTCAAGAGATATGTATTTTGTTATTTTGTGTTGTTTCAAAAAAAAGTTCATAGTTTATATAGTTGCTACCACTACTCAGCAACATTTCATTTATACTGCCAGCTGGTGTGGCAAATTTTGAAGTCTCATTCACTCAGCAGTTATTTTTGGAACAACCCCGGGTTGACCTCTTGAGTGAAAGTGGTCATTGCCAGAGGGTTGTTGACATCCTCAGTGGTTCTTTAACATCCCAATTCATTTTGAGACAGACCCTTCATCTTTTGTGATCATGCATGTCTTAGAGAGTAAGGTTTTTACACCCTGTAATTAGTGCTCCCTAGCCTGGATTTGAACTGCAGACCTTAAGCACAAATGACGCAAGTGCTGACCACTACACTACGCTACTCAAAATGAATATTAAATGATTATTGATTGGACCATACCTGATATTCTGCATTTTGTTTTTGCATTTGATAACGGTGTTGCATTTCTTGCAAGCTTGCAATGATCCAAACAAATGGCATTAATCTTGTATCTGCATATACAGCTGTAAAAACAATTAATAAACTCAGTCAATACAACAGTCACTTTAATTGGCATTCACTTTTTGCTAAGTATATCTTAAACTGGATTTGCATTCAGTGCATTTTTTTGCACAGGTGAGTTTTTGCAGTCGACTTTGAGTCTTAACATGCCCTTCAAATGCATTCCCTGCTTGGTCTGAGTGTGCAATGACAGAAAAAAGTAGAAAATGTCTCTACTATTTTGGATCAATCAAACTATTGTTTGTTTGATCCAATCAGAACAAAGGAGTTTTGTCAATAAACACAAAACAATTCACAAAGGTGATAGCAAAGTCCCACACATGACCTCTGAATAGACATCTGCATTCATGCTGCAGTCTTGAGTCCATGCTCAAGGATCCTATCAGCTGTAAAGATTCCTCAAGCTTCCCACCAAAGCCCAAGTTTGTTGCTTGATAAGTGTTAGCTATAAAATTAAATAATTACCATCACCAAGCCAAATCCATAAATCTGGCTTTTGTGCGACAACATGTTTCCATAAAGGCTGCTGATGTGTCTGTTTACTAAAAAGAGAAGAAAAGTTATCTAATATGACAGAAAAAAGCAAGGTTTCATTCAATTCATTTAACTATAATAGATAGCAAAAAAAGCCAAATTATAATTTTTTTCAATCAACTCTTGAAATTGCATTGTATTGGTATAAAAACACATAATGAACAATGAATCAGACTTACTTGCAACTCCCGAAGGCGATTACAGATACGTTTTTCTCAGATTCAAAATCCGATAATTTTCCATTCCTAAAATAACTTTTCTTGCTTGTCGCTTCACCATATTGAAATGGCCTAGCCAATCTAATTAATTGTAAAACTAAAGTAATTGAATATAAAAGAAGCATTTTAGTCTAGTATACAACCTAAGAGCAAAGTATACAACCTAACTATTTTCGAATAAGAAATCAGTGTTCCTCCATGGCATGAACAAGTTGCAGAAATTTGATTCTGTAGAAAATTTTTAACATTTGTCATTTTTTTTCCTTCCATATAGCCAAAAGTGGCTGTGCCTGTGCTGAGCCATGCCTGTAACTAAAAGGGGGGGTGCTTACGGTAGCTCTATCGTGGCAGGACAGTTGCTCTACCGCGGTAGTGTCGACATAAAAAGTTGAATTTTGTTCAACTTTCCCGTCCCTTTTGACGCTTGCTTCTGCCACTAGAAGATTTTAATGGAAGCGTGCTGCACCCGTCACGTGTCTGTGGCACTTGCCTTTTTTCTCATTGAGCACATGACTGTAACAAGTCAATCAAATGCAAGGAAATATGAAACCATTTCATAGCAACCACGGTAGAGCAGTGTCTCAGCACTGGCTCACCACTCATTGACCTCATTGCTTTATGGAAACGAAACGTCGCAACACTTTCTAAGCACTGGCACAGCCGTGTCTCAGCAGTTGCACAGCCACTCATGGCTATTTGGAAATCAGGCTTAAGTGTGCCTTCTTTTGGATTTTTGTCTTTTCCAAATTCGGAAGGCTGGTTTCCATTTGGCAAAAGTGGCGGGGCCAGTGCTGAGACACGGCTGTACCAGTGCTGAGACACTGGTTGCCATAAAGTGGTTTCATATTTACTTCCTCGCATTTGATTGGCTTGTTACAGTCATGTGCTCATGAGAACCACAGTGGTAAGTGCCACAGACCCGTCGCCGACGGCTGTGCCACATATTTCCATTAAAATCTTCTAGTGGCAGAAGCGTCATAAGGGCCGGGAAAGTTGAACCAAATTCAATTTTTCATGTTGGTACAACGGTAGAGCAACTGTCCAGCCACGGTAGATCCACCGTAAGGAAGTTTTTCGATTTAAAACTGAAAACGTCACAGCACTGTCTCAGCACTGGTGTAGCCGTGTCTCAGCACTGGCACAGCCACTTTTGGCTATATGGAAACCAGGCTCAAAGGACGAGGTCCCCAAGGGGAAAGGCGAAATCAACCACAATTTTTGGACGATTTCCGCAATCACGCACGATAGAACTTCATTCTCATGTACGCGCAACTTCAGATGCTTAGGTCATGCATCTGAGATTCAATAAATCTCGAAATTACAGGGAAAAGGGGACCAATAGGGTATATACTTTTCACAATTTCATTTGCTTCTATTCACTTTTGATTAGTTTTCAGACAACAACACATATCGTCAACTTTTAACGATGAAGGATCGTGAGACAGGAAAGAGATTTGTTAGCTATTCTCCATTCTTTTCTCTATTCTACATCCGCACTTTTTTGGCTATTTGCAATATTGAACTATATGAAGTATCTAAAAAGGACAAGGGATAACAGCTGTGAAATTTATAAAGTCTGATCTACTCGTGAAATGAACATTTGAAATTAGCAAGCCACCAGAGAAATTTTTACTTGTTCAGACACAGCTTTCAGAATCGTTAACGAGTATTAGCAGACACAGGGGCAATTCAATCTTTGAAAATCTCGTACACCCTTGCTAGAAAACCTTTTGTTTTCACAGAAATCCCTTGGAAATCCATTTGTTTTCATAAAAATCTCTTACACTTTCAAAAATGAAATTCGTACACCTTGAAAAATGAATTGCTCCTCTTGTAGACGAAACATGTTGAAATACAGTAAAATAACCGAACAGTAGAACCTTAAAAAAAACAGTGTACGTGTAGTAGACTTTATAATATATAACATAACATATTGCATAT
The DNA here is from genome assembly GCA_014526335.1 of Chrysaora quinquecirrha. NCBI lineage: Eukaryota > Metazoa > Cnidaria > Scyphozoa > Semaeostomeae > Pelagiidae > Chrysaora > Chrysaora quinquecirrha. The sequence goes on from JACTAT010000152.1 coordinate 356,610, forward strand.
ATAATTTAATATTGATATAATAAAGAATGTAAAGTTTAATTTAGATATGAAATTATGTTTTAATGTAATACGTATGTTGCGAGCCTTAATCTTTCTTTTTGGAATCTTTCTTTTTGGAATCTTATCTGTCTTAATGAAAAACCAATTGATGTAGAGTAAATCGAAAAAGTAAAAAGGTAAATTAATAACATATAAAAAATGTACATTTGAAAAACCATAAAGCTTTACATATAATAGAAAATTTTTATTGAAATCACAACTTATAGAAAAGGGAACGGATATATACATCAACCCAGCAACATGTTATTGTAACTTAATGCACTTCAAAACGTTAATTTTTTGCTAGAAGATCACATGCAATAAGTCTGACAGTTAAGTTTAGTCTCAGAAACATCTTTGAAGGCCTTTGAACATAAGCTTTTTTCGATTTCACTTCTAGAGTACAAACGTCTAAACAGACTGAAACGGTTTTGTGGTGTTTTTACACTGTCAGCTAATGTGAGATGGGAACATTTTTTATAAGAAACTCTTTATTAGAAACAAAGTCTCTCGACTGGCCAAAAATTTAAGAAACTCGGTTACTGGAAATTAGGAAACTTTTCGCCTCAGAAAGCGAAAAATTTTCTTTCATTTCCCGTGTTTCGTATGCAATAGAGCATTTCTTTGACACGCAGACAAACAAGAAACCCACATGCATTCAAATACGATCGATAAATGGGTTTGTAACATCATTCATATAGAAAAACTATGTTGCCAATATGGATATTCAAGAAACTCTTAAGAAACTTTCAGCACTCAAAATCTGAAAATTTCAAGAAACTTCTGATACTATGGCTCAACTTTTTAGTTTCTTATAAAAAATAAGTGTATTCAGACAATGACCAGTAGAATTAGCTGAAGAAAAGTCCAAGTGAGAAAGCGGACTCTTCCTGTCTACAATAGCCGACTTTAGGTAGACTTTTTCCAAGTCTATTTCTTACTATCCTTCTCCAAAGATCCACCATTCCCTGAGAACATAGGAGACTCCGATCTCTCTCGCACTCTCCTTTGTAACACGGAATGGTGGACCTTTGGAGAAGGATATTAAGAAGTAGACTTGGAGCAAGTCTAACTTTTAGGC
>JACTAT010000152.1:358229-467831 GCA_014526335.1 Chrysaora quinquecirrha
AAGGTAATGGCCATTTAGAAGAAGAATTAGAAGCGCGGGAACAGTGCGGTCAATTGCTGAAAAATCGCGAACAAGGACGCAATAGAAATCAGTCTCCAACTCTAAGTACAACATCGGCCTTATTCAGTAATGCAACGAACATTAATTGTTCTTTTTGTAAAGGAAATCATTTATGCAAATATCCCAAAGATACCTGGTGAGATTGCTAATCCTCAACCGTTGCATCAATCAGTGCTGACAGAAAATTTTAAATCGCTGCAGTTGCGCCAATCAGCACCCAAGTATGTGCAACAAACCAGAACCACTGCCAGTGATGCATCACAGCATAGCAAGACGTGGCCTCAAAACCCTCAAGTAAGCAACCGCAACCCCGCACCCACTACAATGTTCGTCGATGCAAAAACCTCACTCCTTTCGCAGACAGCCAAAGTTTATGTTTCTCCCACAAATAACCCTCAGAATTCAGCGATCTCTCGCATGATTTTCGACACAGGTAGTCAACATTCGTACATCACCCAGGCACTGAAAGATTCGCGATCTCTACCAACCATAGGAAAGCAAACTATGACAATTAGAACATTGGCTAGTGAAGGCACCCTACAAACTTGTGATATTGTTCAACTCACCCCATGTAATGTCTGTGCAGTACGGTGGGGGATGTGCAGTACGGTGGCGGATGTTCAGTACGGTGGGGGGATACCATGATTGCCGTGGGGAGGCATCTTGCAGTACGGTGGGGATGTTCAGTACGGTGGGGGATACCATGATTGCCGTGGCGGATGTTCAGTACGGTGGGGATACCATGATGACTGTGGGGATACCATGATTGCCGTGGGGAGGCATCATGATTGCCCTGGCGGATATTCAGTACGGTGGGGGATACCATGATGACTGTGGGGATACCATGATTGCCGTGGGAGGCATCTCGGAGTACGGTGGGGATGTTCAGTACGGTGGGGGGTACCATGATTGCCGTGGCGGACATTCAGTACGGTGGGGGATACCATGATGCCTGTAGGGGATACCATGATAGCCGTGGGGAGGCATCATGATTGCCGTGGCGGATATTCAGTACGGTGGGGGGGATACCATGATTGCCGTGGGGAGGCATCTCGGAGTACGGTGGCAGATGTTCAGTACGGTGGGGATACCATGATTGCCGTGGCGGATATTCAGTACGGTGGGGGGATACCATGATGCCTGTGGGGGTTACCAAGTTTGCCGTTGGAAGGCATCATGATTGCCGTGGCGGATATTCAGTACGGTGGGGGGATATCTCTGAGTACTGTGGGGGATGTTCAGTACGGTGGGGCTAAAATATGATCTAATCAACTAAATCATGGTAAATCAGAGGCGGGGGCTAAATATTTCTGCTTCAGCAACAATCGTCGAGCCTCTTCAAGCGATATTCTTAGCTTCTCAAAGCTCAACGGGATACAAATGGGATACAAATGGGATACAAGTACTTCGCTTCGCAAATTTTGGTTGATTTCAATACTCAAACTGCTAGCCTTACTTGGTGCATTGAGCAAGTATTGCTTGAATTGGCGGTCCATTTGTTACACAATTAGAATGATACTCAAAACCCAAAAAATATTGCTGAAACTCTGGACAATTCATTGTAACTTGAATGATAAAGTTTACAACGAGCGACATCAACATTTATGAAAATGTCTCTGTTTTCGAAGGAGATTTCATTTAGTATTTAGTTGAAATCTCGTAAGATGAATATTACAAGTATTTGCAACTTATAAACGCATCCCACAATGCAAAGCTCTTCAAAGAAGACAAATTGTGTGACTGTTATGGGAGCCACAATTGGATAGGTTACGTTACACTTCAAACAACGTCTTTCGTAAGCCTCAAGGTACACGATCTTGTTTCGTTTAAGTTTTCAAAAGCTTGGCAGCAAATACTCGTTAAAATTGCATTTGCCACAGCAAAATTCTGCATGAAATGCTGTACTTTTAAACAGTGAAAACATCTCTTTCACATATTCGCCTTTATTCCATGAGATCCGTTTACTATTAAGGAACACTAACAAACTATGGAAAAGAAATTTTGTAAATTTTGATATTTTCGTCAATCTGCAAAGTAGCTCTATAGCACTTTGGTAATAAAAAAAATGAAACAAGAAAGTTTGAGTATTGAAATCAACCAAAATTCGCGAAACGAAGTACTTGTATCCCATTTGTATCCCATTTGTATCCCGTTGAGCTTTGAGAAGCTACGAATATCGCTTGAAGAGGCTCGACGATTGTTGCTGAAGCAGAATTATTTAGCCCCCGTCTCTGATTTACCATGATTTAGTTGATTAGATCATATTTTAGCCCCACCGTACTGAACATCCCCCACCGTACTCAGAGATATCCCCCCACCGTACTGAATATCCGCCACGGCAATCATGATGCCTCCCCACGGCAATCTTGGTAACCCCCACAGGCATCATGGTATCCCCCCACCGTACTGAATATCCGCCACGGCAATCATGGTATCCCCACCGTACTGAACATCCCCACCATACTCGAGATGCCTCCCCACGGCAATCATGGTATCCCCACAGTCATCATGGTATCCCCCACCGTACCGAACATCCCCCACCGTACTCCGAGATGCCTCCCCACGGCAATCATGGTATCCCCCCACAGTCATCATGGTATCCCCCCACCGTACTGAATATCCGCCACGGCAATCATGATGCCTCCCCACGGCTATCATGGTATCCCCCCACAGGCATCATGGTATCCCCACCGTACTGAATATCCGCCACGGCAATCATGGTATCCCCACCGTACTGAACATCCCCACCGTACTCCGAGATGCCTCCCCACGGCAATCATGGTATCCCCACAGTCATCATGGTATCCCCCCACCGTACTGAATATCCGCCACGGCAATCATGATGCCTCCCCACGGCAATCATCGTATCCCCACAGTCATCATGGTATCCCCACCGTACTGAACATCCGCCACGGCAATCATGGTATCCCCCCACCGTACTGAACATCCCCCACCGTACTGCAAGATGCCTGCCAACGGCAATCATGGTATCTCCCCACCGTACTGAACATCCGCCACCGTACTGCACATCCCCCACCGTACTGCACAGACATTACATGGGGTGCAACTCTGTATCAGAAGACCATACAATGATATATGTACATACATGAAAGCATTTGTGGTCCCGAAAGTCTGTACTCTGGTCAAAAATCAACAAATTCAATTGGCAATAGGTCAATATCTCTATCTTTCGAATCTACTTCTTGCGGAGTCTCTAGATAATGATTTGGGAGAGGCAAAAGTCGACATTTTGGTTGGCCTTAATTATTATTGGGCCTTTCTTACCGAAGGTAGTCTAGGAGGACAGCAGGGGACCTAGATTCCCTCGAGTCAAAGCTTGGTTGGATCTTGTCTGGTAGTGTTATAAACCCCTTTATTGCTGCGAATATGGCAGATTCTCAGGAAAATCTCATTGATACAACCGTTCTGCGTAGTGAAGAAGAAGAATCTCTTGAAACCAATCTTTCTCGCTTTTGTAACCTAGAGAGCTTAGGAATCTCTAATGATGACGAAGCTTTCCTCGAAAACTTCACAGAAAACATCAGTTTCCTAAATGGTAGAAATCAAGTACCACTACCTTGGCGTGAGGAAAGCTCAGTTCTCCCTGATAATTTCAAGCTGTGTGAAAAACGTTTCAATGGTCTATTAACCAAACTCAAATCTGAATCAGATCTCTTCAAAGAGTACGATGCGATTATCATGGATCAGGCATCTCAAGGTATAATCGAAAGAGTCTCAGCATCGAATGACGTCACCGTGGGGAAAGTTCACTATCGTCCTCATCATCCTGTAATTCGACGCGACAAGAACACCAGCGAAATTCGTATTGTCTACGATGCGTCGGCGGCAACCAGTTCTGGAAACTCACTCAATTCTTGTTTGAATCGGGGACCCTGCTTGTTAAAGACAGTCGCAGATATCCTGACACGTTTTCGTATCTATCCAATCGCCTTATCTTCAGATATTGAGAAGGCTTTTCTTTGATTTCTGTTCAAGAGTCCGAAAGAGACGTTCTGCGTTTTCTCTGGATTAACGATATTCATGCGCAGCCACCTCCGGTTGAAATTTATAGATTTGGTCGAGTTGTATTCGGGGTCTCTTGTAGCCTATTCTTGATAAACGCGACTCATAAGAAACACATCGAGAGTTACATGGACGAATGTCCAGAAATTGTAAATATACTCATAAATTCTTTGTACGTTGATAATGTAAATAGTGGTGGACATACTGTTAATGAAGTTTTGAATCTGTACGAGAAATCAAAATCAATGATGCAAAGTGGCGGATTTAACTTACGAAAGTGGCATTCGAATTCTAATCAAGTGATGCATGAAATCAAACAAAGAGAAAGAGTGATAGTAGAGAATCAGAAAGGCATTTCTGAAAACGATGAATCATATGCTAAAGCTACAATCACGAAAAATAGTGTCGTCGAGCTTACAGATAACAAGATCCTTGGTTTAAACTGGGACAGTGCTAATGACCAAATTGTGTTTAAGCTCTTGGAGCTTACGTCTTCAACGCAAGAACAGCAAATTACAAAGAGAGTTGTGCTAAGCACAATTGCTAAAATCTTCGATCCTTTGGGCCTTTTTACTCCGATTACTACAACGCTTAAGGTCTTCATGCAACAGCTTTTCAGAGAAAAACTTCAATGGGATGAACAACTATCAGCGGACCTCGCAATCAAGTGTAATAATCTAATGTTTCAATTCATAAGTGTTAAAGAAGTAGCTTAACTAACGTATTGCTTCGGTGATATTAGAGAACGACCGGAGAACATTTGTTTATTCGGATTCTGTGACAGTTCTGAAAAAGCCTATTCTGCTGTAGTATACGCCAAGGTGAATAATATTCCATTCTGCAGTAAGTCTTATCATATCGAAAATCGAGTCCCTCCACTGAAAAAAGATGACTATACCTAGACTCGAATTGCTGTCTTGTCTAATTCTCTCTCGGCTTATCAACTCAGTAAAGGAAACTCTAACTTGTTAATATGACTTTCACATTGAAAGATGCAACACAAATTCTATAACTGCGTTATATTGGATCCAAGGTACTACAAAGGAATGGAAACTGTTTGTTCATAATCGTGTACAGGAAATTCGAAATCTAACATCAGTTGATCTCTGGTCACATTGTCCAGGTAAGGACAATCCTGCTGATCTGCCAACCCGAAAATCAAGAATAGCCAAAATGGCAAGCAATACTTCTTGGTGGAATGGTCCTATGTGATTAAAGGAGGGGCCTGAAAACTGGCAACAACGCGAAATTTCCTTAGAAACGCCAGAGTTATGTTTAATTGAAATGAAAGAGGAAAAGCTGACCGCTGTCCAGGAAAAGTCCACACTTCTGAATATCTCTAGCCCCGAGAATAGATTGTCAGATGTTATAAATCCTAAAAGGTTCAGCAGTTACGATAAATTCCTTCGCATAACAGCATATGTAAAGCGGTTCATTCAAGGATGTAAGGGAAAGCGAGATAATCTAAGCATCGATCTAACATGCAATGAAATAAATCCTTTAGAAAAACTTTGGCTTCGCGAAATCTAGCGATCGTTTACTGCATCAAAAGTGAAGGAGTTAAATGTACATCTCGGTACTTATACAGATACGGATGGAATCATAAGATGTCAAGGTCGACTCGATAATTCAACTCTGCAGTTCAAAACAAGGCATCCTGTTCTATTGCCGAGAGATAACCACGTCACATACTTTATAATACTAAACAGCCATGAACTTGTGCTACACAATGGCCCCAAGGAAACGCTTTCAAATCTACGGTCGAAGTTCTGGATTGCCAAAGGAAGACAACGTCTAAAGAAAATTACAAGAAATTGTTACATCTGCAAACGTATTCTTGGAAAATGCTACGGCAACCCGAAAACAGCGCAGCTACCAGACTTTCGTGTAAGAGAAGAACATCCACGTACCTCAGTCGGAATAGATTTCGCCGGATATATATGTCAGATCAGTCGGGAATGCAATGAGCAAGGTTTACATCGCATTGTTTACTTGTTGGACATCTCGGGCTGTTCATATCGAACTAGTTCCAGAATTGTCAGTTGAGTCATTCATGGTTTGTTTTAGACGATTTGTAAGTAGAAGAGGAGTACCGTCAGTTATCGTATCAGATAACGCGAAAACCTTCAAATCGTTTTCTAAGCATTTCACAAAATTGTTCAAATCTGAAGAAGTGCAGTCATATCCTCAACAGAAGCGGATAACTTGGAAGTTTAATCTCGCCAAGGCCCCATGGTGGGGAGGATCTTATGAAAGACTGATCAAGGAAATTTAGCTCTGTCTGAAAAGATATGTTGGAAGAGCTAAATTTTCAATGGATGAATTGAACAATGCTCTTATTGAAATCGAAGTTCTAAATTGTCGTCCATTAACCAACGTTTATTCTGATGAACTCCTGGAACCTTTGACTCCGTCTCACTTGTTGACAGGACGTCGAATTCTACAATTACCATATTTCTCAACTGAGAACGAAGATCGAGATTATAACTCTACTGCAGTTTCGTTCCAGAAACGTGCAGGATACGTTGAATCAATTCTTAAGCATTATCAGAAACGTTGGAAAAAGGAATACTTAGTATCGTTGCGTGAACATCATCGTATGTCAAATGATGGCAAACAGATTGAGATCAAAGAAGGGGATGTAGTGACATTATAGGACCAAAATCTCAAAAATTGTGTATATTAGAAGGTTGCAAAGGTCGTTCAGCTTATTGTCGGAAGGGACAATGTCATTCGTCGCGCTAAGTTACTTTTGCCAAATAGAAATCATATAGGAAGACCTGTACAGAAGCTTTATCCTTTTGAAGTGTCTGAGAAAGAGTTTAATCAGAATGAAATTCTAGAAGAAGTCAAAGCTGTGGAGAGACCGCAACGGAATGCTGTAGTAATTGCAAGAGAGAAAATGGACATCATTGACCAGCTTGAAAGGGACGATGAATTCTAAGTATTTTAATATTATTTTAGTATATACATAGCTGGTCAAGGGGGGAGTGTAAGAATTCTTGAGTTGAATTGAATTGACTTCATATTAACTCTTGGTCTCCCGGTCTCCCGGCCCAACTTTTCATATTCATAGATTTTAGGTTTATCTTTGAGAGCTTTTTGGTTGTCACCTTTGAAGTCGGACATGTATGAAGTATTCTAAACATTGAAAGTCTCTTAGTTGTATCTAGGTGATAAATTTCTTTATTTTACGTATGTTTCTTAATACAGTCCTCTGACGATGTTTTTTAGTGTCGATTCTTTTCTTGACTGATTGAATATTCGAATTAATCTTGTCTGTCTCCCTAAATCTGGGACATAGATGGAGAACCAAGACAGGAAAAACTATAAATCCGTTACCTGTGTTACGATGCTCAAAGAAATGGTTCATGAAGATTGACCACAAAAGATTTGCAGATATCGAAATAATTTGTGATAAATTGGGCAGTCTCGTTTGCTAGCATTTGCCTTAGATACACGAAATATCAGGTTGCGACAAAACTTCGCATTTCTTTGGAGTGGGTAAAATTAAAGTTTTAAAAAAAGCGTTAAAACATCAGAATTCAATTTCATTGTTGGTATCATCATGTAAGACACCTACATTGACAGACGAAGAGTTAAAAGATGCAGCGTTATTTATCCAGACCCTCATATATGCGGGGAAGCCAGACGAAGATCTTGTTGCTACAAGAGTTAGGATGCAAAAATCGATGAAGACGTAATTATCTCAAACATTACCTCCTGATTCTATAAGGCAGGTCATCCTAAGGGCACATTATCAATGCTCTTTCTGGCTCAGATTTAATGAAGCGATTGTCCCTCAAACTTCAGAGGAAGCGAACGGCTGGACAGTGGATGTTGAAAATTGCATTGTTTTTCCTGTCTGGTTCACATCGGATCAAATGCAAAAGAAACAGAAAAAAGATTAAAGAAATGAGCATGATCAGTCTCCACGAAAGAGAGCAAAATGACAGGATCGAGCAAAGTCTCTGGCAGAAAAGAAACAACTTGAGAAGAACGTAAGTTGAAGTGATAGTGACGAAGAAATTGAAAGCACAGAGCTCGACTTCATATCCTTTGGAGATTCAGAAGAACGTGATTTCATCGCGAAATCGAAGATTCTGAATGCTTGACGCCTGACAGTCTTCTTAATAAGACAGCAGCTGAAAACAAGGGCAGATTGGAAACAATATTGAGGAGTATGGAACAAGAAATAGTTCCGGGGATATTTGTGATGAAGATGATGAAATTCATCTCCACTATTCCATTTTTCAAACGAGATTTAAGGAAATTAATGGTGTTCAAAGAAAGTAATGGTGTCCAAAGAAAGTTCGTTATGCTGTTCAAAAGAAGAAACGGAAGATATTTAAATGGAAAGAGCAGCAATGCCATTGCAAGTCGTCAAAGGATGTTTTCAAATTTCTATTCACATCAAAGATCTACAAAACAATACCAAACCTTTACAAATTGTATCAGCTCTTTTTGACCACACCTGTAACAACAGCTGAAAGAGAACGGTCATTTTCCAATTCAACGGTCTAATCACTAGCAAGAGCGTTATAGACTACTTCACAACAAACCGCCCTAATTATATCCTTAGATCAGGGTTTCTTCACCTGGGTATGGTTAATCACTATCTTATCTATGCCATAAGAAAACTCAACGCGGACAGAATGCTGAATAAGCAATCAAGAATCATGGAGACCCGTAGCCTAAGAAACTATGATCAAGACTCATTTCTCAATGAATTATCAGCCATTGACTGGGATATCGTTTTTTTCAAATATAAATTTCGGTCCGAATCTCATGGTCTCCCAGTTCAATAAAATTCTCAGTTCTCTCCTTGGACTTCACGCACCTCTAAGAAGAAGACAAGTAAGAAACGATTATGCACCCTGGATCACACCAGAGCTTAAGCGTTTAATGAGATTCCGTGATCCTATAAAGAAGAGAGCTGAGAAAAACACTTTGTATTGGCCTGAATATAAAAAAATTAAGAAATCAGGTCACACGAGAGATTAAGAACAGCATGCAGAGATATTATCATTGTCTCTTTAGAGAAAATTGTACAAATGTTAAGGCTATGTGGGAAACTGTAAATAAGGTACTGAACAAGCAGTCCAAGAGGACTGAAGCCAGCAGTGTAACCTATAAGGGGTATGACTTACAATAGTCGAATGAAATTGCTAAGGCATTAAATAAGCATTTCCTTACGGTTGGGCCCAGTTCAAAAAAAGTAATAGCTAACACAAGACATTTCTAGCCATCCCACATATTATCTGGGTACTAATAGGCCTACATTCCAATTCAGATTTAAAGCAACCTCTACAGCACAAGTGGAAGAAGCCATCTGAGCGCTCAAAAGCTCCACATCACCAGGCCCGGATAATATTCCCGTAAAGATATTCAAAGACGAAATCAAGCTTATCTCTAAGCCCTTAACTTTGATCTTCAATGTGTCTTTTCAAAAGGGAATTTTTCTTGCAGATTGGAAATTAGCTAGGGTTGCTCCAGTCTTCAAAGCTGGTAATGAGTCTGAACTAAACAACTATCGATCAAATTCGGTGCTCCCAGTCACTTCAAGAATTTTTGAGAGAATTGCTCATAATCAGTTATATTATCATAATTGCGATGAATAGCGGAATCATTTTCGGGCATACTTAAAAGCTTTTTTCGTCTGACACTCCTCAGAGTATGAACGTCAGAAACAGACCGAAACAATAGACTAAGGCGAAAAGTTTACCTTTGTAGAAACCAAAAAAGATGTTTGCTAGCGTTGGTCCCAATAGGCTCACCATGGTTACTCCGACCCTTTGTCCGTACATCTCATTGTTTAAGCTGAACCAGCAGACTCTATCGATTCGACAAATACCTCCTCAGGGAATGGCAGACGGACAAGTTCACCCAGGTAGAGAGCTCTAGCACAAATACCAATAGTATTCAAAGGTATGTTAGTGAAAAGGCTGCTGATATCGAAGGAAAAATAAAAGAGTTTGCTGGGTCTAATTGAAGGTTTTGAATAATGTTAGCAAAAGAAAAGAATAGTCTTTGAGTTGTACAAAACTTCAAAATTGCGATAAACAGCGGAAACATTTTTGGGTTTTCGGGCATACTTAAAAGCTTCTTTCGTTTGACATTACTCAGAGTATGAACGACAGAAGTGGACCGAAACGATAACTAAAGGCGGAATTTATACCCAGATGCGGCTCGAAATGCACCAATCAGAAAGAACGAAAAGCTGAATTGGCATTGTGTTTTAAACACCAATCAGCTGGTCGGATACAGCAGGAGGACCAATGAATTATTTGAAGAGTCCAAGTGAGAAAACGAACTCTTTCTGTCTACACAGAACCGGCCTTTTGGTTTTGATGTAGACAGATTCCAAAACTCTAAGTGAAACAAAGATCTTGCTTTGCCAATGATTCTGAAAAATCCTCGCTGTAATTTTCCGCACAAATCAGGTTATCAGTAGATGTTGTCCTATGGCAGAATCATGTTTAAGACTAGGTTGTTGTTTAGACCCACGGGGTGGTTGCTCTCTTTGCCGAAAATTATGCAGACGAATGTTAGTAGGGACATGCTGCTTTATCGTATCACCTAATCTCTGGGAAGTACGACCTACGTACCTGGCATCACACCGGCACGAGAATTCATAAATGACCAAACTTTTTTGTGTGGTAGGTACGCAATCCTTTTGAATGGATGGTAGAACTTTCCGAGTGCCAAAAACTAACCGAGGGTTGGCAGCAGCGAAACACTTAGTAATGGCCTTTTTAATTTGACTTTCGAATCGCAATGAGACGGATAAAAATTTTCGGCTGATAAAAAGTATGGTCCACAAAAGTGCCCTGTTTACCTAAAAATGCCTTGGATAGGAAACGTCTCATTGCGATTCGAAAGTCAAATTAAAAAGGCCATTACTAAGAGTTTCGCTGCTACCAACCCTCGGTTAGTTTTTGGCACTCGGAAAGTTCTACCATCCATTCAAAAGGATTGCGTACCTACCACACAAAAAAGTTTGGTCATTTATGAATTCTCGTGCCGGTGTGATGCCAGGTACGTAGGTCGTACTTCCCAGAGATTAGGTGATAGGATAAAGCACAGAATCATTGGCAAAGCAAGATCTTTGTTTCACTTAGGGGTTTTGGAATCTGTCTACATCAAAACCAAAAGGCCGGTTCTGTGTAGACAGAAAGAGTTCGTTTTCTCACTTGGACTCTTCAAATAATTCATTGTTCCTCCCGCTTTATCCGACCAGCTGATTGGTGTTTAAAACACAATGCCAATTCAGCTTTTCGTTCTTTCTGATTGGTGCATTTCGAGCCGCATCTGGGTATAAATTCCGCCTTAGTCTATTGTTTCGGTCTGTTTCTGACGTTAATACTCCGAGGAGTGTCAGACGAAAAAAGCTTTTAAGTATGCCCGAAAATGATTCCGCTATTCATCGCAATTTTGAAGTTTTGTACAACTCAAAGACTATTATATTATCATCTTAAAACTCAGCAATGTCTTTCCAAAAATCAATTTGCGTATCAAAAGCTTCATAGTACAATATGTTGTTTGCTGAATGTTGTAGACCCATGGTTTGAGAATGTAGATAAAGAAATGTCAACATTAGTATATTCTTAGACCAGAAAAAAGCTTTTGATACCGTAAACCATAGCATCCTATTGGATAAACTGAAGGTTTATGGGATAAGAGGGTTAGCGTCCGATTGGTTCTTATCGTACCTTACCGACAGAGAACAATTCTGCATTTTCGAGGGGAAGCAATTATCAAGAGGTTCAGTTACATGTTGGATTCCACAGGGGTCGTGTCTGGGGCCTCTGTTGTTCATAATCTATATGAATGATTTTGAAAACTGCCTAGAAAACATGTCCCTGAATATGCATGCTGACGATACAAGTGTATTATCGTCATCTTCTGACCTCGAACTTCTCCTTGAAGAGGTAAAAAATGAGCTAGAAAATATATGAAAATGGATGTATTCTAACAAACTGAGTCTAAATGCCATTATACAGCCACCAAGAACAAAATGGTAGGAGGCTTAGCTTCGCTAAAAAACTTATTCACCAAGATGGAACTGATTCAATGTATTTTCTCGGTTCTGCAGGGGCAGAGAGTGGTGGAGCAAAGGGTTATCTGGAAGCAATAATGGAAGCTTGTAGACCCTTGTCGTGGGAAAGTCTGTTTGGTAAAACAGATCTAAGCATTAGATTTGGGATTTCTACAAGCCGCATCAGCAGAATTTTGATCACTTGGATTGATTTCTTGCATGCACAGTTTAGACAGCTGCCTATCTGGGCAACAAACAAACAGTTAAGGAGACTATGCCACAAAGATTTCCGAAATTGTACCCATACACAAGAATGATTCTGGAATGTACAAAAATTTTCATTGAGATGCCAACCTCATACCGAAGTTAGTGAGCAACGTTTTCTAATTATAAACATCATAACACCGCTAAGGGGTTGATTGGAATTGCCCCTAGTGGTGCTGTTACATTTGTTTCAAATCTTTATGCAGGAAGACTTTCAGATCGAAAAATTACAGCAGACAGTGGCATATACACTGCAAAACCCATCGTCCATAAATTTTAGGGCAAATGACCCTAAATCACAAATGTCCCTATTTTAAAACTAAATTGTCCCTTATTTAACCCTAAACTTTGTGGATAAATTATTTTATTAATGCTTTAGTGTCAACTCTATATCTCATCCCTAAATCATCCCTAATTCCAAATTACTCTTGTCCCTAGATTGTCCCCAAATTATCACGAATTTTTCTGACCCTAAATTAATTTTACTATCTCTTTTAGAAATTTGTCCCTAAATTTTCCCTAATATTTGAATTTCGTATAATTCAATTGATAAAAGCGCGCAAAATTATATTTTCAAACCGTCAACATCTGAGTAAATAATTTGGGAAGGCAGAAGAACAGAGATGCAGACATTGCAGAGATGCAGAGAACAGATATGAAGAGAACAGAGAAAGGTCCTTTGGTGATTAACGTTCTGTTGAAATTCCGTAATAAGAAACCGGTAAGTAACATTTTTTATTCCATTCCTAAAAAACTTCAAGTTAGAATTCCCGGCCTTCCATTCAGGCAATTCAATATTTCGTTTTTGAAATCTTAATGTAATGTCGAACTTAGTTAACTTGATTTTCATTTTCGAACTTTATCATCTTCAAAGCGAATAACAACATTTTTACTTTTGCTTGCATCTAGAGCATATCTAAAATCGTTTATATTTAACTAAGGAGAAGTCATTAGAGGAAAGCATTCCAGAGTTCAAGGAGATTTAAAAAAATATGAGAGTTCTTGGCACCCCTTTCATCAAAATTACCAACAGCAGAGCATTTTCCCAATTTAAATAAATACTTCTTAAATGAATGCTTCGGAAAAGTAGAAGGCATAACGTGAACTACATTATCGAAGTTTATTATTTTACATCTTTTTTTAGGTTACTTGATTTGTAAATGGAGGGCCATCACCTGAACGAAGAGAAGAGAACATCGTCATTTGCGACACGACACACCTATTGCGATGTTGAATGCTGTATTTGGAAAGGATGAAGAGAGAAAAGGCTGCTGGTGTTGATCAAAATCTGTGCAGAGAAAAGACAGTTAAACAGTATCAAATTTACTCTGTTGACACTACATGATTTTTGATGATTTTTGAAGATTGATATAAGTTATTTAAGACTCAACCGAAGTAATAGTTTTGATGTATGTGAGACTTAGAATTTTTAGCTTATTCAGCAAGACAGTGTTACTGTTCACGTATAAAAGTACTATCATTGTGAAGTTATTATGAATGACAACTGGTACATAAATGGTAATAATTACTCGAAATCTCTTGTGGCATTGCTTGAACAATAGGCGACATACAATGGACCTAAATTTAGGGATAGTTTAGGGACAATTTAGGGAAAATCAGGATTTCAATACAGTAGAAAAGTAGCCTGACAATTTAGGGACAAATTAGGGTCGTTTTATGGCCAATTTATGGACAATTTAGGGTCAAATTATGGTCAAAATCGTGGTCTCAGTTTAGGGTCAAAAAGTTCGATTGTCCATAAATTTTCGGGTTAAATAGTTTTACAGTGTATGATTTGCTTGAAGAAGGTAACTCAATAATGGCAGACAGGGACTTTGAGTTAGATGATGATTTGCCTAATGGTGTTACACTAAATATACCACCTTTTCTTGATAGGAGAGAGCAGCTTGATCTCACAGATGAAATTCAGATTAGGCGTATTGCATGTGGAAAGGGCTATTGAGAGAGAGTGAAAAACTACAAAATTTTACAGACTGTATTTAAGTTATCAATGGCACCGAACTGAATAAAATATGACTAATATGCTGTTATCTGGTTAACCTTTTGCCACAGTTGGTAACAAAGTAAAAATTTCTAAACTAAACTATACTGTTCAAAATTGGTCATAAAAGAGGAAAACACAACAAAAACTATATATGGAAATTATCTTACCAGTTTTTGCATATGTGTTCAGTTTAGCTACATGACGTTTAATCAATTTGGTTCCTCTGATGAAGAATACTTTCTTGCATGTATTCGAAATAAAAACGTGTTAGTTTTGGCAAAATGTCATTTTCCGATTTGCTTTCTGAAATTCTACTGTTTCTATACTGATGTCTACCAAGGTAAAAACTACAAAGTCAATTTCCTTAATCTCAGTAATAGCCATAAGTCCCTGGCATTGGTAAAAGTAGTTGTGTTTTTGTTTCTCCTTTGCCTCATTATTGGTATATTGGAGGAAAAAATTCTTGTCTGTGCATGCTTCCTTAATGGATATATTTCTCTTTGAAAGTGGGCGTTTCACTTCAATGGCTACAGTTTTCCCATCCTTTTTTATAATTCCATCAGGACTGGCCCCAAGCCAAGGCAACTTTCGATTGAATATCAGTCCGGCGTTTTCAACAGTTGAAGACGTTGAAGTAACACATTCATACTTCTTAATTGCTCTGTCTTGTTCTCCTTCCCCCACTCACAGGCTGCAGACTTAAAATTCTTATTTTGAAATTTATGTAAAATGGCCTTTGGTGTCGCTTTACTACCAACCCAAAATTTGATGCTGTCAGCCTTTTCTTTCTTTCTCATAAGCAGCTGAAAGGGACTGTAACAATGTTTTCTTTTCTAATTCATTTACATCAGAATTTGCCAACTGTAAATGGGATTTTACAAATTCCTGCTGTTTTTAATTTAGGTTGGAAACCACAGCACTTCCATTCAACTGAGCTAAAACTTCCATAACAGTTGATCGCATAGACATATTGTCAGCAGACTTTTTATCTTCTTCCAGCTTGGTGATTGATGTTGCATAAAATGAAGATGGATCATAGTTATTGCCTTTTAAGATGTCAGCAAGAACAAGGCCTTACCCAATCGAATATAAACTGTCACCAAGTTTCTGTAGCTTTTCTCTGGTGGCTTCATGAGCAAAGATGGGGGTTGCACAAAATTCTCTATTTCCTGCTACAACAGTTCTCTTAAATGAACCATCTATATCTTTTCTAATATCCTCTGTGATGAATTTGCGGTCAGAAAACATCCAATGTTGGTCATTGCTTCCTTCTCCTGGCACATGTCATGTTTGCAAAACATCTGTGCATGTTTTGTCATGAGGAACACATTTTAGACAAAGCTGACGGTACTCTACAAGTTGATAAAGAAAACTTCCATTTCTTTGGCATAAATGAATATAAACAATATATCTGCATTTCTTCATGGAAGCTACAACAAAGCACTTTTGTTTGGTTTATGTAAATTGTCGTGATTTCAATGTTTGCGTGCAGTTCTCATGTTAGTGTAAGTAACTCCCTTTCCCAGAAATGTGTGTTCTTTTGTCTTTGTTGTCAACGTGTTGTGTGATCTATCGCTGTGTTGTCTAATTAGTCAGTGTTATATATTTTTGTGTAATCATATTTTAGTTTAGTCTCCATCTTGACTGAAATCGAATCACATCTTATAGTTTATAAAGATGCATTCTTTCTTAGCTTAGGCCTTAGGGCCTAAGAGTGTTCTTTCTTCCCTTCGCGCTATCAAAAAACCCACACGTTACACTTAAAAAGTTTATATCCAGCAATTTTTGCTTCACTGCTCCCTTGCTCAAATTATCTTCACTTTTGACTTGGTCTGAAACAAGATATTCATGTATCATTTTGTTTGCAATCTTAGCTAAAGCTATAAGATCAGTTGTCCAGGTATGACTACATTTGTGAAAAGTCTCATCTTCATCTTCATCAAGCTCTGACGGTTGAAGTTCTCTAAAAACTCTTCTTTCTAGCTCTACAGAAACTTGCCGGTCTTTGTCTACACCGTTTTGAGCTGATTTAGGCCTATTATCATCAGGCCCATCACTCTGCTCCACGATATTCTCTTGGTCATCTTCCATAGAAAGAAAAACTTCTAAAGTATCTTGTTCAAGAATGTTGGCTGTGCTTTTGAAGCTTTGATAAAAGCTATTTGGTTGAGGACTTGTTTTCAATCGTAAAGCTTCTTTTTGGCGGCAACATTCTAGCTTGTTCCTCGCGCTCGCCATGTTCAAATTGTGTTATGCAAAACGCGAGGCAATGAATACAACTCCCAGAGTGCATGGCGGACTTTTTCAAAAGAGAGAACGGGGAATTCAAATAACATGGCAGGTTCTGTGTCCCAAAAACTTGTCAGGAAGAGGAAGGCAGAAAGTCCAACATATCTTCTGCTCAATGAAAACTAAATTGAATCAGTAAATTAAATCTTAATTTATTCGTGAGCTCTACCTTGTCGTTTATTCAACTCGAGCTCTTGCATCAATCAGCCTAAAAGTTCATTCAACCCTTCTCTTGTTTTCAATTTTTTAAAATTGAAATTCTTATCATCATGCTTATAATGAAAGTCAAAACAGCCTTTGTACTGATACAATAGCCCCCTGTTACGTCACATGGGGCTTTTTCCGTTTTTGTCAGTCAATTGCTAATAACAGCAAAGAGGTACAAGATGCGAAATAAATAATTGCAGATTTCAAATCAAGTGGTTGAATTGCAACTATTGAAAGATGCTGTGATATGGGCATATCTCCCTGTGAACCTGATATATAATGATATTGGAAGACAGCTGTGAGGCCAAATATTTATTTGGGCACAAAAGAACAGCAGTGTGTAGCACATTAAATTTTTTATATATTGCCTACGAACAAACCACCATGAATATACCGGTTCTCGTCAGATCACTGCCGTCAAGCATGGTATGACCAGGTCAGTACCTAGATGGGTGACCGCCTGGGAACACCTGGTGTTGTATGGCTTTATTTTCTTAAAATAAATTTTGACATCAAATCATGATTGTATTGCAAATGAAATGGAAAGTTATCATATTCCAGGAATTTAAGGAATGATCAGCCAATATTTCAAATTATTAATGGAAGAATAGATATTGGAAGACAGCTGTGAGGTAAATTATGTACGTGTGCAAGAAAAACTGCAGTGTGAGGCACATTCAATTTTTTATGTATTACCTACAACCATACCAACGTGAATATAAAGGTTATTATCTGATCACTGCAGTCAAGGATGGTTGGTGAAGGTTAATACCTATATGGGTGACTGCCTGGGAACACCAGTCATGCTTGTATTGCAAATGAAATAGAAATTTATCATATTCAAAAATAGAAAAGAATGACAATATTTCAAATTATTAATGCAAGAACAGATATTGGAAGAAAGCTGTAAGGCTAAATATGTATATGTGCAAGAAGAATGGCATTGTTGCATTTCATCGCGTGGAATCGACAAGATGTACTCTTTCTTCTAGCTGAAAATTTTATTTTTAATAAATAAGTAAATAATAAATTAGAAAATCATTAGAAAAGAAAATGCAATGTGAAGAATTGTTTATTAAATGCCATGGAACTTGTGGCATTTTAGAAAGTGACTCAAAAGAATGGCTTCAAGAATTGAACGAAGCAATTGTACAAAGATATACGGAACTGGAAAAAATTCAATCGGAAAAGACAATAAAAATAGAGTGGTTGAGGGAAGAAGATAAAAGCAATGTTAAAATCAAAATCAACTTGACAAAAGAAAATTAAAAGATAAACAAGGATATACAATTACGCTTTATCGAGGTGAGAATTAAAAAAAAAGATTCATTCTAAAGATGTAAACTTCTAGAAAAACTAAGAATTTAATAATATTAAAGATCTTGTAAACGAAAATAAAGCATATCATGAAATTTTATGAAACGAAAACTGTCTACATGATTTATTTAAGGTTAAATCACTTCCCAAAAAGATAATTGAAAAATGCGAAGTAGTTGTTAACCCATTTATAGAAATAAAAACACCAAAAATTTGGAAGGAAAGTAGACAGGAAATTCTGTCAAAGGCAGATACTGCTTAAAGAAAGAGAATGTGAGCAAGAAAAGTTGCTTCAAATGATCGAAACTCTAGAGCAAGAAGTTATACAACTTAAAACAGAAAACATTAATTTAAGAAACGATCTATACCAAGTAAAGGAAAAAATGAAAGAAATGGAAAAATCAATAAAGTCTAATTTAAATGCGACAAAAAATTACAAATCTGCCAAAGTATCTCAAAAAGAAGTAGAGGTTATTAATAAAAAAGTAGCCTAACAATAGCAAAACAACTAGAGTTGAACCAAAAGCAAGCTAACCATTACTTCACTAAACAGCTGGAGATATTTGAAAGGGAAACAACCACAGTGAACAAACGTTTTGAAAGAAGTATCATAAATTTAAATAAAGATTTAGAAAGTGTTGTCAATGAGTTAGAAGAATTGCAAGCAGAATTTTAGCCATCTCCTCCACCTGCCGAGAAATTAGAGCCACGTCATGAAAAAAAATTGCCCATTAGCACCGAAAATAGATCACCAAGGTTGGGGGACAGAGTCAGTTAACATAGGTGATAATTCCGCTTCTTTTGAACCTATTGCGCAAGACGAATGCGATATCTTTATAATAGGTGACTCACTTACTAAAGGTATCGATCCCGACAAGTTTCATGCTAAGAAGATCACAAAATCTGAAGTTTTTAGAGGTGGCAATATAGAAAACATTTCGACTTACTTTCCAAACACTAAAATAACAATAAATAAACAAATAATAGTGCACATTGGGTCCAATGATATAACACAGACATTAAATACGGATGAAATCCTAAATAAGATGGAGGCATTATTGCAAAAGATTCCAGATAAATATCCTTATATAAAAATTGCAATTCTCCTGAGGCTAAATAATCATAGATTTGGGCTCAAATTCAAGCATATAAATCAAGGAATAAGGAAAATTGCTCGAAACCAAAACATGGGATATATCAAACATTTTGAAATAAAAGGCACTAATGTAGCATTTGCAAGTGATGGAATCCATTTGTCCAACATGCATACTACGATCCTCGTTAGAGAAATGAAAGATGCGGTGTTCCAATACCAAATTAGACAACAACAACAACAAGGACAAGAAAAGCAACAACAACAGTCTCTTCAACTACAACAACATTTCTTCGCGCCAAACACACATGGCTTTAGTCAGCCATCCTTACCAACAATTCTTCCACCATATCCGTTAAGTCAACAATTTCGTCAATTACCCCGACAATAAAAAAGATCTTCAACAACCACAATGCGCTCATTTTCAGCAACACCAGCAACCATTCTCTTCGCAACCACAACAATGGCAACTCATCCCAGTACAAAGATTTGGCCCTCCAACAACAATGGAAAGAGGAAGTGGTTACCAGCCAGAATCAACAATAATACCTAGATGGTGAATAATACACATTCATCAAAAACAAAGAAGTTATCATTCTCTAGAGATAAAAATATTAATCTTAACAATCTTAGTTTCGCAATTTTAAATGTTAATGGGCTAAAGAGCAAACTTAAAGATTGAGATTATATTGCAGAACATCTAAGCCCCTTTATCCTAAACTTTTTTATAGAGACATTCATTAGTGAGGAAGACTCTGGTTTTAACCTACCTAACTTTACATCACATCATTTCTATTGTAAAGTAAAAAATAAGAACTCAAAAAGATCATCAAGAGGTATTTCAGCTTACATTCCCAAAAGATTCAAGGACGCTGTAGAAATAAAAGAAAGTAAACATGAAGACCTCTTATGGGTGAGGCTTAAAATGCAATTTATCTCAACTAATAAAGATATCTATCTTTGTATTGTTTACATAAAACCTGAAAATTCAGTGTGGAATAGCAAACAAATTGACACTTTTCAAATTTTACAAGAAGAAATTTTAGCCTATTGGAAACTAGGATACATCATTTTAGGAGGTGACTTTAACAGTAGAATTGGTAATCTAACAGACTACATTGAACATGACACAAACATTTACGGCGAGGGTGACCCTGAGGATAGTTTAGATAATGTTTACAATATTAGGACATCTAAAGATAAAACAATAAACAATTACGGAAAAAATCTTATAGACCTTTGTTATATACACCATCTAAAAATTGTTAATGGTAGAATGCTAGGTGATCTTACAGGCAAATATACTTGCTTTAAATATAATGGATCAAGCACTGTTGATTATATAATATGCAGTGAAAATTTTTTAAGTAATATACATACATTCTCAGTAAGACAAATAACAATGCACTCTGATCACTGTCAATTAAACTGAAGTTTGAAATTGAAAATTAAACTTAACAATAAGCAAGCAAATCAACTAAAAAACAAAGATGGAAATATTAAACCCAAATATGAGTGGAATTCGAACTCTGAATCTAACATGAAAAATTATTTTTCTGATACTGTTTTATTAGAGTTAAAAGATAGGTTGCAAAGCTCCGGAATGATATTGGGCTTCCGGAATGATATGAGAACCTCAAACAATATTTGTGTTCTAAAGACAATTATTGACAAACAATTAAAAAAAAAGTAAAAACTATATTGCTGTTTTGTTGTTACCTAAGCTTTTGATAGACTGAAATTAGGGAATTCAAGGAAAAATGCTCACAACTATTCAGAACCTTTATACTAACACTAAAAACAGAATTCTTCTGGGAAACTCTATGACAGAACAATTTGAAATTAACATGGGAGTGAGACAAGGGGATCCTCTAAGCTTGCTTCTGTTCAACATAGACATGAATGATTTTTGCAATCGGTTAGAAACAAAAACCAACATTGATACCCCAGATGTTATGAACAGAAAAGTGCCATGCTTACTGTGGGCTGAAGACATTGTACTGATATCTAAATCTGAAGAAGGCTTGGATAACAGCATTAAAGAATTCGAAGAATATTGTAGAAATTGGAAACTGTTCATAAACACAGACAAAACTAAAGTAACGATATTTAGCAAAGCTGGAAAAATGATTAATGAAAGAGACCTTCAGGTGACTCGCGGTAAAGAAATGAATTTCACAGAAATTTGATGAAAAAATAAAAAAATTTAGTTTTTCTTTAGCAAAAGAAAGAAAGAAAAGAATACACAAATCATAACACCCCCTTTTAGCGACTTTTATATTTAACATTTCAGCAAAAATTCTTAGATATTTTCTCAGTTTAAAGCAGATTTAAACTAAAGAACAGAAGCTTAATTTTGCAGTATGTTTTAAATGTTTGTAGGATATGCAGCACTTCCATGCTTTCCATTTTAATATATTTTGAGAGAATACTCTTAGAAACCATGTGATTTCAAACAGACTAGTTGAATGGCCACTGTGTTTGCCTGCTATCTTAAAACGAAGATGTAACATTTGGCATAAAAATGTATTTGCTAGAGATTCCCTTGTTTCACCTGTTAGAGGTTTCCTTCATTTCTATGTTCCCCATTCCCCGTTTCCCTTTTTAGACCTAGTCACAACTATGAAATTATGTAATTTTATGTTATTACAGAATATTGACTTTTTCTTTTGTAATGGAAAATAAAGGATAGGCCAATATGTGTAAGAAAAAGATTGATAGAGATTTCTTGTTTCAATTTTAAATGCATGATTGATTGTCAAACAAATGGCACAAAGTTAAACAGGCCAATACCCCAATACTTGTTTAGCAACCTTTGCTTTGAAGGCAAATTTTTTGTCATGCAAAATTCACAACAATTCAATTGGTTTGAAATCACACAGACCCTAGCATTTTACCATGGTTGGCTGATTAGAAAAAACTTACCAAAGAGATAAATAGGCCTACAAGGGAATTGTTTAACATAGGCCTACTAAGTGATGGGGCAATTGTTCCCATAGGCCCTTTGTCAACTTTTGGCCTGAAAGATAGTAAATAATTTACTAATTATTACAAAATATTACTTATTATCACATTTCTCATTGCCCAATGATGGGAGATGGATCTCTTCCAAAACGTTGCCCTACTAAATATCAACGGCTTGTCATGATAAGTGGTTACTATCATGTCGATGATATGGTAATTAAATGCTAGCCTACTGACACTGTACATTAGCTTTATTTTATTCTGAGAAATCTATTTCCAACTAAATTCACATACTCTACCTATACATATACTATAGGTACTACCTTTTTACATTTCGATCTTTCATGAGTTTGAAAAAGCAGTTCTAGGCCCACCTTTTGTAAACGATTCGAAGTTGTCCTAGTAGGCCTAGTAACCTTTGTTTTTGCAAACGATTCTCATCGCTATTTCGAATAGGAAACCTGTTAGGCCAACCGATAGCTGTAGGCAATCATCAGAATCTTTTATTCCAGAACAGTGCCAGATAACTTACGGCCAAGAAGTACCAAGAAGTAAGAAGGGACAAAGCCAATGCTAAAATCTGTCCGCCATTACTCTGTTCTAAACATTGAACTCCATGGACAGATTCGGCATTCGATCATAGATTCATGCAGAGACAATAGGACAATCGAGATTAACGAGGTAGACAAAAGAACAATCGATTTCTCGCATTACAATAGATTACAATAGACAAACAATACTTTTCGCAATGCATCATCACGAACAATGAAACAATGCCGAATTGGACGACACGAAACACGAAATTCTCCCCATCCATACTCCTCGCGCTTCCAGCGAGTCAAAAATAAATGTTTCAAAATAAATAAAAGCCAAATACATCTTGCAAGATCTTATAAATACCTTGGCCTCCAAATATTAAACAATGGCAATTTTAATGGAGTAGTTCATGATTTAGCAAATAGAGCAAAACGTGCTCTATGCGATATATACAAAGTATCAACTATAAACTATATTCTAATGAAGACAGTGATTCAGGTATTTGACTCGACTGTAAAACCAATTTCATTATATGGATCTGAGTTATGGGGTTGCATATCAAAAGAAAATAATCCAATTGAAAAAGTACAGTTGATTTTTGCTAAACATTTATTAGGAGTGAATCGAAAAAGCTATTAACTTAGCAGTGCTAACAGAATTAGGATTACAACCACTAAAGATTGATATGAAAATAAATTTTCTAAAATTCTTCGATTTTATAAATCAAAATAGAAATCGTTTGCTAAAAGACACCTTAGAAGAAAATAGATTATTATCCACTTCATGGTATAATGATATCAATAAGACAATAAGAGAAACTAACTTTGATCTAAACAAACTTTTAATTAAAATAGAAAATAATAATGATAAATATAAAAGAATTACACAAAAAAATAATAAATTGATAAAAAATTTTGGTAAAAAAGAGTTATAGCATTGACAGTTATAGCATCCAACATTTTAAACAGACAATGGCGAGATCAAATTAGAAAGATGAATAGATTGGCTTTTTACAGGGAGATTAAGTTAGAACCAACTACTACCTCAAAATACTTGACCTATATTGAATGTAGAAGCCATAGAGCTGAGCTTACAAGACCTCTTATAAGTGCACACAAACAAAAATAGAAACGGGAAGATATTGTAAGAATAGAATTGACCCAAATGAGCGCTTTTGTGACTTCTGTAGACACGAATCGAGTCAAATAGATAATGAAATCCAATTTTCATCTGATTGTATAAGTAATAAACAACAAAGAGAAATTCTCTACATAGAACTAAATTTGCAAAAAGATAAAATTGATGAACTTTCAGAATTAGAAAAAACAGAATTTTTCAAAAATGTGCTAAATAGTCAAGACAAAGCAACAATGGTCGCTCTTGCAAAATTTGTATACTTATCAGAAACAGTAAGATCTAATGTATCAAATTAGTTTATACGTATGGAAATAAACAGCTGAGTTATTAATGAAATGAACGATTTATAGACTGAAATCAAATAATTATGCATGAAAAAGTGTTAAAATAATTGTATTGTAGGTTAATCTTTTCTATTTTTGTCTTTAAGTCTAGCTATTAAATTCTTATTTATTTGTTCTGTAGTTTCCACAAATACCATTGTAATACGTATTCCTTTAATGTCTATGTAAACGGTAGCTATGTAATCTATTAGACCCTAATTGGTAACGAATGAATGAAATTTGAAAATTTGTAAAATTTCAGTTTTTTATGTATTGCCTGCCACCACACCACCATGAAAATACTGGTTCTCGTCCATTTACCACAGTCAAGCATGGTTGGGCGAGGTCACTACCTAGATGGGTGACCACTTGGGAACATTTGGTGTTGAAGGCTTAATTTTTTTTTTAATCGAATTTTTGACATCAAATTACGAGTGTATTGCAAATGAATTGGAAAATTGTCATATTCCAGGAGTGTTATGGAATGGTCAGCCATTATTAATGCAAGAATAGATATTAGAAGACAGCTGTGAGGCCAAATGTGTATAGGCACAAGAAGAACAGAAGTGTGAAGCAGATTAAATTTTTTATATATTGCCTATGACCAAGCCAACAACCTGCTAAGCCTGAATTGCCAATGGAGATTGAAAAAGAAAGTGACTCTGGATCTTAATCCGATGACAGAAGCTGCAGTGTAGAACTACATAATGAAGACATTGAATGGAATCATAGCAATGAGGAAGAAGAGGCTGAATATGTCAATGGGTATGAACTGGACAGTGATGACAATGATGATAATGACAAAATTAACAATGATGCAAGAGGAAGCATTATGTAGGAATATCAACGAAGAAAAATATTATTGCATTTCTCTGTGTGTTGATGGTCGATAGAATTTCAGATAGACTTACATTTTTATCCATCTTTTCTAGCAATGAATCTTCATATACGATTGGTACAGAGCCAAAGTTTATTGTATTCTACTCCATGCTGATAAATATTTTCACAATATTCAATTTTTGATGCAAGAGTGGCAATGCAACCATTTCAATGAAGAAGAATGGAATAATGGTGATAATCAGCCAACACTGCATTCATATGGGTCCACATTCCTTCATATGTAAATCACAGCCAACTATTAAAGCTGGTTTTCCAGCAGGGAATAACTTATTAAGCTTCGGAAGCCAAATGGCTGGAGCCTCAATCAGCAAATTGCTATTGGTTTTTCGTCATATGGGATTATCTGCATACACAGCTACAATCCTGGCCAAATTATTGAGACAACAGTGATGAAGCTGTACCAGCCGACTGCCCCCCATCCCCCACCCAATGTTGTTGTTCTCCGCGGCAATTTTTTCCCCACCCATGATGATATACTCAAGGCGACATTTCTGTCCATATGACATTTGTCGCATTGTTGCCTCTCTTTGCGCGTTTCCCGGTGCCGCGTTATGGAGCAGGCGCATTTTCTCGCGTTGCATAGAAAATGCATAAAGTCACCAGCATGTTCGCATAAGAAGCAAAGTTTCCGAGTAGGCGATTTCGCCAGAAATACCCAACATTGATATGGGGGAGGGGGGGGGGCGCCACCAGCAAATTGTCTCACTTAATTCTGACCAGGATTGTAGAATGTATTATTATCATGAAAGAAATTTTCTGTTTCCAGCCATTCTCAGACATTAGCAGACCTTTCAATCAAATCTGGTGGGTCAGCTTTCAAAAAGAGATGATCTGGTGTGGTGTGATGTTCGTCGCTTTGATTCGATGGGCACAGTGCCAAATATGGTGCTTACTCCATGCTCTGTTGTACATTGATGAAAATTATTTACATTGAGATTGTGTGGGTCAGACGAACGTTTTGCTACAAGAAAGAGAGAGATGCAGTTTATTGGGTCCAACCTTATTTCTAGTAGCATAAACATTTGAATCAAACAGCATTGGCTTCAAGCAACTCTCAAATGAACATATGGCAATTGTATTGACTCGGAAAACAAACTTTCTATGAAGCTGGGCCCAATAACTGCATTCTATCTAAAATAAATAAATACACAAGCAAAAATATACAAAAAATAATGTTTTATTTCTTTTTTCCAAAGGCAAATGAAACGAAAGGTGGTACACAAATGGAGTTGGAAGGTTTGAAAAGGGCATTTAATTTTCTCAAGTCATGCACAGTTTAAACACCAAAATTTGTATCAAACAGGCATTATGGGATCACTAAATGGATAAGAGAGCAACAACCACTCACAAAGCACTATTTTGATTTATAGCATGTACCAAAGTCCATCATCAAAAGAATTAAAATGGTTGGAAAAGAGAATAGATGCGCGAAGCTCTTGTGGATTAAAGGAATAAAACCATCTTTACTTATGTGCAATATCAACAATGGTAGGTTTTGGTGATTTAATTCTTGCAAAATGGAAATCTTTTGTAAATCATGTGGCCAGGAAGCATTCAAATCATGAAGAACCACTTTTTAAAGAATGTGTCCACCAACCAATCACTGAACCAAGAAATTGGATCAAGATAGGTACGTACCAAATTATTACATCCGATATAAAGCTTTGTAGTGCAGTAAAAATGTTATCAACAAATGATCAAACCAGCTGCTTGGAAAGCTTCCATTCAATTATGAACCAATGGCATCCAAGAATGTTACAATTTTCTTCGATGGGAACGACTGTAAAGTAAGAGCATCAAGTAGTTGCAGCATGTGCACTATGTCCACCAATTTGTCTTTCCTGCCAGCATCTGAAAAAAGCAATACACTTCTTTTAACTGACAGAGAATACTTGCTTTCAGGAATGAACATTTATAGTTTGTTAAAGTATTAAAGATAGATATATACTCTTTATTGGACATTTCCTTGTGTCAAGGCATGCATTACCTGCATTAAATTTTAACAAGAATTTGAATAGAAAGTCAGCTAAAACCAAATCAGGCAAATAATATTTCAAAATTTCGTACCCAAAATACAAACTTGGTGAGGAAATTGTAAGAAGGATACCAGTTGTGCCAACTTATGGTAAGAGCAATCATCATCTCAAACCTTGCATTTGCATTCTATCAATAGAATACCACAGCACTACTTTTTTAACCAAGTAATTTACAAGGCACTTATATATTAAAGGATATGTTGAAGATGTCTTGTAGATGCTGTTATGTAAGACAAGAGAAGAGTTAGAAGAGACCAGAAGGGCATACAACAATAAAAAGACATGATCTCTTGTAAGCAAATTCAAAGACAGAAAGAGGAAAGAAGAAGCTATTCAAGACTATGAACAAATGCATTCAAAAGAAAGAGTCAAATTGTGTCCATCAGGTATACAGGTATACTACCTATGTATTGGTCAGAATTCCAAGCTAAGTGAAATTTGAAAGTTTACTTATTATCAATCTATTAATCTTTCTGCAGCTGAAGATCAGGAGAAGCTGGAAGAATCTCTGGCGCCTGAGGTACCATCTGCTGCCAGAAGGCGTCAAAAATGCAGGAAGTGCGGGAATCAATCCCAGAAAGGGGCACCCAATGGTTTCATGCGGTTAGGCTTTGGTTTCATAATCGTTGTAAATGGTTATATATTACAATTTTTACCACATTCTTTGTAGTTTTAATTGTTGTTAAAACCAGCTTTGTTATTATGTATTCTATATTTGATCAACCGACAGAATTTAACCCTGCATGCATTCCCTGACAAAAAAGTAGTAGTAGAAGAGCATCATTCAATTTGATGATATTACAGACATCAGAAATACTAATGTTACTACAAATAAATATTAAAGAATATATCAATGGGCGCAAATACCATGCATTTCAGTCTTTCATGGTCTATTTTATGCATCCTTATATCAAGTTGCTTGTAGGCTGGCATACTCCTGATGGATGTAATTGTAGATTCAGGCTGGGAGTGGCCTTGTGTTGTACCAGCCCATGTAGCCTAATATCCATTGGGCTAACCAGCGATATGCAACAGCTCTTGAATACCTCTCAACCAGAGCAGAAAACTTTCAAATTTCCTAATTCCTTGTTATGTTTTGTTCCAGTAGCCTCTAATATTACCGCCATTAGATCTGTTGCCTCATACAAATAATAAATTTGACTAGGTAAAATCCATATGTAATATAAGTTTGAAAAACAAGATTTACTTAGTCATTCCTGCCTTGGGTCTATATCTCCTCCCTCTCCTGTCCTGCAGCAATGGGCCAATATTTTGGAGCACAGCTGCATGATCTTTGATGCAGATTTGTAGAGATATAGCATTGATTTTAGAGCAGCAATTATTTCTCAAGTCAAATTTGCAATTAAACAAGAACAAATACGTGATGCATACATTGAAAATTTGACTTGGTAAATTATCGTTGCTCGAAAATCAATGCTATAACTCTTTAGTGCTAGAACTGGGATTTGCCTTTTTAATGATATGGAAATTTGAATTTGTCTTCTCGGAACTGGGATTTGGGAATTAAAAATTAAATTGGGATTGGGATTTTTATAATATGCTCAAAATAAAACTAATGGAATAAGCACTGGCCCTTACGGCGCGTTCAGGGAAAAGCCAATGCACACCTGCACACTTGGCAAAATGGAGGAATGCTGCGTTGGCTGTTGGTTGAAAACGGATTGAAAAATATGAGAACTGATAAGGTGGCTAGGGTAAAATTGCCTAGGTTTGAAAAACGCGTTCCTCAGTGATCAAAACGTTTTCAAAGAACCACTCTTGTCGATTATAGCTATTTTGGTCAAATGATGAAAGATATTTATTGGCATGCACAACGATAATGATAATGATTATTATGATAATTATGCTGGTTGGTAGGGGATAGTTGTGGTGGTAGGGTGTGTTTGATGGTAGTGGTAGAGGTGGTTGGGGTGCTGAAAGCAGGGGTGGTTGTGGTGGTTGTGATAGGGGTGGTCTTGGTGATGTTTGTAGGTGTTGTTATAATGCTGGTGATAGGGGGTTGATTGTGGTGATAAGGGTGGTTGTGGAGATGGTATTAGGGGTGGTTGTGGGCATGGTGATATGGGGTAGTCGTGGTGATGGTTGTAGTGGTGTTTGTGGTGGTGGTACCTTTCCTTTAGATCTTGTCACAGCCACACCATCAATGATGGTGATGGTAATCATAATGAGAATAATGATGATGATTATTATTATCATAATTTTTTTTATTATTATGACGATTTTCATGGTGAGGATGATAATAATGAGAAATTTTTTAAAACTTTTTTGAAATTGCTGCTCTTTGCCAAGGCTCTGATCGATATTCAGAATGTGTGAAATTTCATTTACCAAACCAATGTGGCAATTTGCCAGTTCCATATGGTAAACAACCATGAATCATATGTGCAACAGTTCATATATGCAATCAAGCTTGTGCGAACAATTGTCACATGACCTTAAATTGACAAAGGGGCTTGTATGCCGCAATTTGCGCATAAATGGCCAAGACAATGGCCCTAATGGCATTCTTGAGTTGATTTCTATTGTTACATGTGTTCCATTGTTCAAGCGTTGGTTAGTGAGTTACACTCACCCCACTCCAATATGTTTGAATTCTTCGAACATAAAAATGGAAGGGCAAGTTGATCTAAATTCTGTTCTGGCAGAAATGCCAAAAAATACTGATACTATAATTGTGGAAATAAAGTATCTATCATGAAAAGGTATAGTTATTCTTAAAGAGAATTGTAAAATGTTGTTGTGTCCGGATGACAAAAATCTATATCCAAAGCTATTTGAAAAATTTTGATTGGGCAAGAGTCAAGCAAGAGATGGGGGTTTGCAAACTTTTCCCTTGAATTGTTTTATATCCTTGCTGTGGAGGAAGGAAGGTCAATGAAAGTGTCTATTTTGTGCTTTGCACAAAGGATCAATTGGGCAGACTTATAAGAAGTTCTTTACTCTCTATGCCTTTTAAATCAGAGACATAGGAACTGAGAGGGCACTGGGGGCAGATGCCCCAAAGATTTTGTAAAAGACTATGAAGTGCCCATCTTACTTTCAGAAACTGCCCATGAAGTGTTGAAGTTATACATTCCTCTTTTAAATCTTCCAAAAACAATATATTGTAGCCCCAGAACCCTTAACTGCATGTAGCACGACACTACAGTCTTACACACGTAAATATTGGGAATTTCTCTATTTTCCTCATTGAGATTAGGATTTTTTATTTTTTTTAGTGCAGAGGATTGGGATTAGTACCCCCACCTTCAGGATCTTCTCTAAATGTTCATTGCATTGCAGGTGTCAATGTGGAGGGTGTAGCATCAAGCAACTTGCTGTTGCTCTCGAATATCGTTGCTGTGCTGAGGTGAATTATGCACAGGGCAAGCTTGTATTTGACGGTAGCATTGAATGCATCTCATGCATCAGAGATCATGATGATTTCATTGCTATGTCAAATGCAGCTGTGCTTCAAAATGTTGGCCCATTGCTGAAAGAGAAGATGATAAAAAATTGTAATACAAACTATCTACAATGATAATGAAACTAAAGCCTAAGAGCATGAAGCGTTTGGATGCCCCTTTCGGGGATTCCCACACTTCCTGCATTTTGGACGTCTTCTGGCAGCAGATGGTACCTCAAGCGCCAGAGATCTTTCCAGCTTCTCCTGATCTTCAGCTGCAGAATGAATAATAGGTTGATAATAAAAAAACTTTCTAATTTCACTTGGCCTGGAATTCTGACCAATATGTAGGTAGTATACCTGTATACCTGATGGACACAATTTGACTCTCTCTTTTGAATGCATTTGTTCACAGCTTCTTCTTTCCTCTTTCTGTCTTTGAATTTGCTTACAAGAGATCCTGTCTTTTTATTGTTGTATGCCCTTGTGGTCTCTTCTAACTCTTCTCTTGTCTTACATAATAGCATACCCAAGACATCTTAAACATATCCTTTAAAATATAAGTGCCTTGTAAATTACTTTGTTTGAATAGTCGTGCTATGGTATTGTATTGATAGAATGATTTTGTTTTAGCTGACTTTCTATTCAAATTCTTGTTACAATTTAACGCAGCTAATGCATGCCTAGACAGAAGGAAATGTCCAACAAAGAGAATATATCTATCTTTAATACTTTAACAAACTATACATGTTCATTCCTGAAAGCAAGAATTCTCTGTCAGTTACAAGAAATGTATTGCTTTTTTCAGATGCTGCCTGAAAAGAAAAATTGGTGGACATGGTCCACATGCTGCAGCTACTTGAAGCTCTTACCTTACAGTTGTTCCCATCCAAGAAAAATGTAACATTTTTGGATGCCATTGGTTCAAAGTTGATTGGAAGCTTTCCAAGCAGCTGGTTTGATCATTTGTTGATAACATTTTTACTGCACTACAAAGCTTTACATTGGATGTAATTTGTCAAATGCAGAAGTATCTGTGAAAATGAAATAGTAGACTCATTTTTTTGAAAGTTGTGGGGGAGTAGTTTTGAAGACAAATGTTGATGCAGAAGGAATAATTTGGTAGGTACTTATCCTGAGCGAATTTATTGGTTCAGTAATTGGTTGATGGACACATTCTTTAAAAAGTGGTTCTTCATGATTTGAATGTTTATTAGCCAAATGATTTACAAAAGATTTCCATTTTGCGAAAATTAAATCACCAATTAAACCTGATTGTTGCACGCCTGCAAAGATGGTTTTTTATTCCTTTAATCTATGACAAGAGCTTCGCTTATCCATTCTCTTTTCCAGCCTTTGTAATTCTTTTGATGATGGACTTTGCTACAAGCCATAAATCAAAATAGTGCCTTGTGAGTGGTTGTTGCTCTGTTATCCACTTAGTGATCCTGTAATGCCTGTCTGATACAAATGTTGGTATTGAAACTCTGCATGACTTGAGAACATTAAATGCCCTTTCCATTTGGGTACTATGTTTCGTTTCATTTGGCTTTGAAAAAGAAGAAATAAAACATTATTTTTTGTATATTTTTGCTTGTGTATTTATTTATTTTTGGATAGAATGCAGTTATTGGGCCAAGCTTGAGAGAAAGTTTGTTTTCCGAGTCAATATAATTGTCACATATTCATTTCACAGTTGCTTGAAGCCAATGCTGTTTGATTCAAATGTTTTAATTGCTAGAAATAAGGCTTGACCCGATAAACTGCATTTCACCCTTTCTTGTAGCAAAAATGTTCATCTGACCTTGACAATCTCAAAATGAACAATTTTCATCAATATAAAACAGAGCATGGAGTAAGCACAATATTTTGCCCATCAAATCAAAGCGACCATCATCACACCAAACCAGATCATTTTTTTTTAAAAGCTGATTCACCACATTTTATTGATAGGTCTGCCAATGTCTGAGAATGGCTGGAGATAGAAAATTCCTTTGATGATAATAATACGTTCTAGCTGTGTATGCAGATAATCCCATAAGACGAAAAACCAATGGCAATTTGTTAATTGAGGCTCCAGTCATAAGGCTTCCAAAGCTTAATAACTTATTCCCTGCTGAAGAACAACCATTAATAGTTGGCTGTGATTTCTATATGAAGGAATTTGAACCAAATTGAATGCAGTGTTGGCTGATTATCACCATTATTCCATTCTTCTTCATTGAAATGGTTGCATTGCCACTCGTGCATCCAAAACAGAATATCGTGAAAAGATTTATCAGCAAGAGGTAGAATACAAAAAACTTTGATTCTGTACCAATCGTATATGAAGAGTCATTGCTAGTAAAGATTAATATAAATGTAAGTCTATCTCAAATTCTATCGATCATCAACACACAGATAAATGAATAATATATTTCTTCCTTGATATTTATACCTGCCGCATCATTATTAATTCTGTCATCATCATCATTGTCATCGCTGTCCAGTTCATACTCTTCTTCTTCATCGCTATCTGGATTCCACTTAATGAAGTTCTCCAGTGCAGCTTCTGTTGCAGATCCAGAGTCACTTTCTTCTTCAATCTCCATTGGCAATTCAGGCTTAGCAGGTTGTTGGCTTTTGGTTTTCAATTTCTATATTTTTCTTTTCAGGTAATGTATGGACTGGTGTAAGGTAAAAGAAAATGGTATTGAATAACTTCATTCAGCAAAAGGTATGAAACGAGTGTAATTATGAAATGGAAAAAATTAAGCTTACATTCACTTGACTTCTTATCTTTCTTTTCTGTCTAGCTATTTTATTGTTCCTGCAATTTAACCTTCTGCCCATATTCTTCAATTTAATAGTTTTCTACTTGCATTCCTCAAAGTTTGCAACTGGTTTGTCAATTTAAAAATTTAATCCTTGGGATGCTTAATATGACTCACTAGTAGTTTGAGAAGATTGTGCTTCAGATAAATCAGTTTCGGAAGATGATGCTTCTTGAAACATTGATAGCTCTGAAATGCTCGATTTTCATCAGTGTCTTCATCTCCACTTAGAGTTGGTGCTTCACTCAAAGACTGGCAGACGCCAAGAAAATTGTTGGCAGTTCAACTCTTCTTAGAACTCTCTTTATTTTTCAAGTATCAAAACCTTCAAGTTGACTAGCTAAACTTCTTGTGTAGCAATCAGGTTAAAAATGATCGGAACGCAGGACAGTGTTGGAATACTATTTGGGGTCTACATTAAGCCTACAATTCCTTACAAATTTAGTCCACTGTTGACAAGTCTTTGGGTCTTTTGGAAAACGATGGAGGTTTATCCCCTTAGTTCTGCATTCATTAAAACATCTTTTGCTATTCAAGGTGCCCGCAGCGCAATGTAAAGCTCCACGAATTTTCTTATGTTTATCTTCAAGCTCCATAGTTTCCAAGTGTAAGAGTGGAACAGAATAAATCTCAAAATTGGTTTCCCTACGTCACAGAACCCAAATGAGGCTGTTTTGACAGCCCACGATTGGTGCCACATTTTTCACTGAAAACATTTCTTGTTTCAGCCCCCTGTTTCTCCCCCAGTTTTGCTTAGTTTGCCTAAATTTTGCAGTCCAGGGTAATTCGATATGAGGATTCAGAAAATAAATAAAAAATGGTTTCATTTCCTCTTTAAAACTCTTGGAATATAATAATTTTCCAAGCCTCAACACCAGGTGTTCCACCCATCTAGGTACTGACCTGGACAAACCATGCTTGACTTGACTGTGGCAATTGGAGGATAACCTGTATATTCATGGTGGTATGGTCATAGGCAATATATCAAAAATCAAATCTGCTTCACACTGTTGTTCGTCTTGTGCATTTACACATTTGGCCTCACAGATGTCTTCAAATATCTATCCTTGCATTTATAATTTAAAATATTGGCTGATCATTGCTTTTTACTTGTGGAATATGATAATTTTCCAATTCATTTCCAATACAATCATGATATGATGTTAAAAAGTTTGATTTAAAACACCAAGCCTACAACACCAGGTGTTCCCAGGCGGTCACCCATCTATGTACTGACCTTGCCCAACCATGCTTGACTGCAGTGATCGGAAAATAACCTGTAAATTCATTGTGCTATGGTTGAAGGCATTATGTAAAAAACTAAATGTGCTTCACACTGCTGTTCTTTTTGCACAAATACATATTTTGCCTCACAGCTGTCTTCCAATATCTATTATTGCATTAATATTTTGAAATATTGGCTTATCATGCCTTAAACCTCTTGGAGTATGTTAATTTCCAAATTCATTTCCAATAAAATCATGATTTGATGTTAGAAAGTTTGATTTAAACAATGACACCTACAACACCTTGTGTTCCCAGGCAGTCACCCATCAAGGTACTGACCTGGCCCCACCATGCTTGACTGCAGTGACCCGATGAGAAACAGTATTTTAATTTTGGTATGGTAGTAGGCAATATGTAAAAAACTAAATGTGCTTAACACTGCTGTTCTTCTTGCACAACTACATATTTTGCCTCACAGCTGTCGTCCAATATCTATTCATGCATTAATAATTTCAAATATTGGCCGATCATTCCTTTCTACTTCTAGGATATGGCAATTTTTCAATTCATCTGAAATACAATCATGATTTTATGTCAAAAATTCTAGGTAACAAAATGAAGCCTACAACACCAGGTGTTCCTAGGCGGTCATCCAGCTAAGTACTGACCTGGCCAAACCATGGTTGACTGCAGTGATATAACCGCCAGGTCATAAACGCAGACATCGCGGAAACGGCGGTAAATATCTTAATCCTTTAAAAAGTTGTTTAAAGCATCCAAATAGTCAAAATTAGTCTTCTTTTAAAATTTTCTACATCTTAATGCATAATTCTACATCGTAATGCATTTTGTCCATTTGGGGTCATGTGACAATTGTTCTTCTAATACTAGCTTGCTTCGATGACTCATATTTGTTTTCGCAAAATTCGATGGCAAATTGCCACATTGGTTCAATTAATGACATTTCAAACATTCTCATCATCGATAATAGAGTCTGGGCAAGAGTGGCAATTTTAAAACAGTTTTCAAAGCAAATCGTCATCATTATCATCATCATAATCATCATTATCATCATCATCATCATCGTCGTCATCATCATCAGCACCCCATCATAATTATCACGATCACTATCACCAACGCCACAACGAGAGTCATGATTATGATGATCACTCATCTTCATAGCCATCATCACCATCATAATCATTGTTATTATCATCATTGATTTCCTCACCATTGTCATTGATTGCTCACCATCATGATCATAATAATCATCATAATCATCATCATCATCGTCATCATCTTGATCTACATCACCATCATGATGATCATCATCATCATCATCATCATCATGATCATCATCATCATCATCATCACTATCATCACTATCATTGGCGCTACTACCAGCCTCATGATGGTGATGATGAAACGGCCTGCAAGCATTTTTGTCAATCTGGGGTCACGTGACAATTGTTGTTGTGATACTAGCTTGCTTAAAGACTCATATTTGTTTATGCAAAATTCGATGGCAAATTGCCACATTGGTTTAATTAATGACATTTCAAACATTCTCATCGTCGATAATAGAGTCTTTGCAAGAGCAGCAATTTCAAAACAGTTTTCAAAGCAAATCGTCATCATTATCTTCATCATCATCATCATGATCATGATGATCATCATCATCATCATCATCATCATCATTCTGATTACCATCACCATGACTGACGGTGTGGCTGCGGCAAGGTCTAAAGGAACGGCACCACCACCACAATCACCCCTACAACCATCACCGCGACCACCCCCATGACAACCACCACAACCACCCCTACAACCATCACCACGATCACGCCTATCACAACCACCACATAACCATGACCATCTCTATCACTACCAAGACTAGCACCACCAATAGGGCCATCACCAACATGATCAGTTATCTTCTTGATCCTCGTCGTCATGATAATCACCATGATCATTATCATCATTATTGTCACCATTGCGAATAGCTCAACATCATCGTCATGATCATTGTTAAGCATGGGCGTAATTCTTTGATGATGATCATCAAAATCATCACTATCATAATGATTAGCTGTTTCGATGAGGTCAAGGGAGATAAGAGTAAGATAACCACCAGCACAATTGATGTCGTGATTACCATAATCGTCATCGTCGTCATCATCATTATCATTATCATTATGATCATCAATGTTGTTGATAATCAACAAAATCTTCACGTCTTCGTGGTCATTACGTCTTTATAGGGTCATCAATTTTTGTTTGGAAAAACTCAATTATCGGTAATTCGTAGTTGTTTCCATTCCAAATTTTAGGTCATGTGACAGATGTGTTTGCTTGTAAATCCAATCGTCAGTCGACTCTATTGTTTCGAGTTGATGACGGTGGTCTGAAAATAGCGCAAAGAACGCTTAAGATGTCACGCAGGAAAACATTGTTTAATTTCACATTTCAAGTTGAAGAAAGTAGAGATGAGTTTTATTGTTGCTTTTTAGTTTCCCTAAATTTATTGAACTTTTCCAGTTTTAAGAAGTAATGCAAACGATTGACATAAATCATTTCAAGGGCATTTCTTTTTTAATTTATTATTGTCGCCAAGATTTCTGCAGTACCACTCGTTAGTTTGTTCTGATAAACTCCGTACAAATTCCAATGTTTGTGGTGCATGTGATTTTCAGTTAGATGTTATATTACGGGATTTGCATGTTGCTTATTTTGTAAATGTCTACTACAAAAGTATAGGGCTCTTAAAATTATAGACTGTATACCTACTGCACACACGTTTACATCGTTGACAATTTGCCAACTGCGACACAAATTTCCGTGGGAAGCAGCATTTGGCAAAGTTTCCGGTTCAAAAAATGCGGGAAACTGCGGTTTTGCTAAGAAATTAGGGTATTTTCTGTAATTTTTCTGTCCTCAGTATTGAAAATGTTCTGTAGGTTGCAGCGCATCTGGGATCACTATTTCTGTTCAAGGAGGAGTATTACTTCTGTCCCCTACTCCCCTTTCACATTTTATTTTTTATTGAAAGAGGTCACTTTCCCATCAGAGGGTTGGGACTTGACATAAGACATTTTTGGTCACGGGGTGTACCATTGTAGTCTGTTTGGGAAAAAAGTGTTTCCGGCAAACCCCGGCTAATATTTATATCTGCTCCCGTCATGCTTTGCGCGATGAGATAAGGAAGTGAATCTGATTGGATCAATCAATGAAAGTGAATCTTATTGGATTTATAGCACAAAAGAAATAACTAATACAGTAATAACATAACCTTTGATTCGTCACGGGAACGTGGGACGGGGGGGCAAACAGAAAACAAGAAACCACTTCTCATTCGTTTACATTCTCCCACTTTTTCGATTAGGAGCCTGTCTTGCCGTGACAAGTGTCACTACTAATTTTTTTGTGTCCAGAGAGAAATTCACTGCCCAAATATTGAAAACTAATTAATTTATAATTTAAACAAACGTTCTTTGTATTTACTGTATAAACAATCTTTTGATATCTAGTTTTAAAATATGAATTCATGTGGAAAATCTATTATTATCTTTTTACAAATGTTATTATCTGTTTCTAGAACAAGAATGATGAGCGAAGCAGACGTCACAACCTTGACCCGCAAGGTTATCCTTTTTAGGGTGAAATGCGGGGAGATGCAGCTGGTCCCATTGGGGCTATTTGCAACACACAAAATCAACAGATTGAACTATATCTGCAAAATGAACTATATGATTTTAATAAACAATATGAGTCAAATAACACTAATTATGCTTCCCACATACATAATATCAGCCATATTCATGCGATGCATTGTCTTTTTCATTTTCCAATTCTATTTCAATTCAATTCAATATATTCAAAGATCTTCGTAAAAATTTATTGCTTTTTTTTCCAAATGATACTTATACTATCAGGAGATGAAGAAATCAATCCAGGCCCACAAACAGCTTTATGCAATTCTCAATCTAGTTTCGTAATTATACCCAATGATCTATTGAACGAGAGAATGTCAGAATATAATTTAAGACCAATTGATGTTGCAGGAGCTGGTGATTGTTTTTTCCGAGCTGTTTCACATCAGTTGTATGGAAATCCTGAAAATCATGCATACATTAGACAGCAAGGTATTATGTATTTACAACAAAATCCTGAAAGATTTATTGAAGCAAATATTGAATGATCATGGGTTGATTACTTGAATAATATGTCTACAATAGGTACTTGGTGTGATGCATTAATTGTGCAGGCAGTTTCTGATGCTCTTAATATAACCATCAACATAATTGAATCGAATGAACACTTTGCACCGTTAACAATCATTTCTCCGCATGCTGATTCGAACAATAATGTAAATACTATATGGATTGGCTATGTAGGCGAGACTCATTATGTTTCGACTAGCTTTGTTCCAAGTGAAAATGCAGAAACCAGGGAACGAATTATAATGCATTCACCAGTTTCCTTAAATAACTTAGATCTTCTTTCTCGACCCATGAACTTGAAACGCAAGATAATAGAACAAGATGACTCTTACAAAGTTGTTGATGATTCAAAGAAGCGACGCAGAAATGATTATATGAAGGAATATCGAAAAAGCAAAAAACTTTTTGTTTCAGACATTGACGAGCAAATTGACGGAACTATGAATCAAGAAACTTCTCAACATGTAGAGAACACAAGCACCCAACGAGTAAAGCGTTTCAGAGAGAGAAATCCTGACCGTGCAAAAGAAATTGACATAAAAAAAGTAAAACACTTTCGACAAAACCATCCTGATCGAATGAAACAAATTGATAACCCAAAAATACAGCGCTTTAGAGAGAATAACCCTGATCGAATGAAAGAAATCGATGCCGCAAAAACAAAACGCTTTAGAGAAAATCATCCAGAGAATATCAAAGAAATCGATAACGCTAAAACAAAACGCTTTAGAAAAAATCATCCAGAGGATATCAAAGAAATCGATAACGCAAAAACAAAAGGCTTTAGAGAAAGTCATCCAGAGGATATTAAAGAAATCGATAACGCAAAAACAAAACGCTTTAGAGAAAATCATCCAGAGGATATCAAAGAAATCGATAACGCAAAAACAAAACGCTTTAGAAAAAATCATCCAGAGGATATCAAAGAAATCGATAACGCAAAAACAAAAGGCTTTAGAGAAAATCATCCAGAGGATATCAAAGAAATCGATAACGCAAAAACAAAACGCTTTAGAGAAAATCATCCAGAGGATATCAAAGAAATCGATAACGCAAAAACAAAACGCTTTAGAGAAAATCATCCACAGGATGTCAAAGAAATCGATAACGCAAAAACAAAACGTTTTAGAGAAAATCATCCACAGGATATGAAAGAAATCGATAACACTAAAACAAAATGTTTTAGAGAAAATCATCCAGAACATATCAAAGAAATCGATAACGCTAAAACAAAACGATACAGAGATAAACAAGCTGAGCAGCCAAAGAAAACAAATATATCCGTCGTAATAAAAAAGTTCCATGAAGATATAACTGATGGACCAGAATACGTATGTACCTGCTGTGATCAACTTTGGTATAGATCATCAGTAGTTCAATGTGAACGAAGTTTTTATAATTGTAGTGAAATAATCCCATTAGAACGATTGATCACTGATGTTAAAAGTAAGAACAATAAACAATGGATTTGTAAAACATGTCACAATAACTTGAAAGATAATAAAATTCCAACTTGCTCAAAAGCAAACAAAATGTGTTTCCCTGAAAAATCTGATTTGCTTAACTTAACTGCACTTGAAGAGCGTTTAATTGCATGTCGCATTCCTTTCATGCAAATACGTGAATTACCGAGAGGCAAGCAACTTAGCATTCATGGTAGTGTAGTAAATGTTCCAGCTGATGTAAATACAACAGTTAGTTTAATACCACGATCTCTTAATGAATCACAAACCATTGCAATAAAGCTGAAAAGATCGAAAGCTTACAAGGGTCATTATATGTTTCAAACAATACGACCATTGCGAGTAATGTTAGCTGCAAACTATCTGACTGAAACTAGTGAAGCAGAAGGAATATCAGTTTCTAATACATGGCTTGATTCTCTTCGTCAGTCTCGTGATATGAATAACGCCACAAATGATAACTTATCAAACCTAATTTCTTGGGATGATGAAAGCAATGCAGACTATTTAAACAGCTTAAATGAAGGGGATACTCTAATTAACGACCCAGTTGTTCAAAACGATTATTGTGATAACAATGATGAAGAAATTGACAATGATAGTGATGATGATTGGAATGAAATGGATGAACAACCTACCGGTACATTAGATACTTTATTACAAGCGGCTGATGCAACTGAACTTGCTGATAAAATATTTGTATTTGCTCCAGGTGAAGGAAACAGACCACTTGGACTATTTTCTGACAAAGATTCTGAATATCTCTCATTTCCAACAATTTTTTGTGGTAAACGTAGATGTGACAATGATTCACTATTAACACCTGCTCATTATAGCGATATTTGCAAATGGGAACTAAGATGCCAAGATCGTAGAGTTGCAGAATCGGTTCCTAATATATTCTACAAATTAAAAAAATTGCAGATAAAAACTATACAAGGTACTGCAACAATATCTCTTCGCAAATGCAAAACAAAAGGAAAGACGTATACTGCAAAAGATTTCAAATCTGAGGAGTCTATTCAGAACATTATACATCTTGATGAAGGTTTCCGAGTTTTCAGAAATCTCAGAGGGTCACCACCATATTTTGAAAGAAGCAAAAAAGAACTGTTTGCTATGATTCGACAACTTGGACATCCAACATGGTTTTGCTCTTTCTCAGCAGCTGAAACTAAATGGACACATCTACTTGCTATACTTGGTAGATTAATCAATAAAAATGACTATACAAATGATGAAATACAAAATATGACGTGGCAAAAGAAATCTGAACTTATTCAAAAAGACCCAGTAACTTGCGCTCGTCATTTTGATCACATGGTACAGCTCTTTATCCATAATGTACTAAAAAGTACAGCAAATCCAATTGGTGAAATTGTCAATTTCTTCTATCGAATCGAATTCCAGCAACGAGGATCACCACATTTTCATGCACTTTTCTGGATACGAAATGCACCAAAATACAAAGATACTTCGTTTGATGAAGTCATAGCTTTCATTGATAAATATCTCAGCTGTGATATAGCGACTGATACTGAACTTGCTGATATTGTCTCCTACCAGATGCATAGACACGCAAAAACATGTAGAAAAAAGCATGAAAAAATTTGTAGATTTAATTTCCCACAACCACCAATGCCAAGTACAATGATACTTGAACCTCTCGATGAGAATATTGATTCTACATACTTACAAATGATAGAAAATAACTTAAAGAAAATAAATAACCAGCTAGATCAAATGAAACTTGGGGAAGATATCAAATTTGATGAATTTTTGCAAAGAATCGACATGTCTTTCGACTGCTATGTTGAAGCTATTAGATTGAAAGTAAAAAGACCAACAATATTTCTAAAAAGATGCCCATCTTCTATTAGAGTCAACAATTACAACAAGCATTTGTTAAATGCCTGGAGAGCTAACATGGACATTCAATTCATTCTTGATCAATATGCATGTGCTGTATATATCTTATCATACATTATGAAAGGACAAACATTATAAAAAAAACAAATTAGACATATTGGTAATAAATTTCTAAATGCAGTTGAAATCAGCGCACAAGAAGCTATATATTTAGTACTTCAAATGCCTTTACGAAGAGCTTCGCGTGAATTTCAATTTATTAATACTTCGACTATTGACGACAGAGCTTTCTTAGTAAAAAATAATAATGACATCATGGCACTTCCTGATGATTCAGCAGATATAGAAGCTGACAATTTGATAAAAAGATACCAACGTCGGCCAAAAGCATTATGCCTTGCTGACTTTGCTGCATTGTTTAATTATGTTCGAGATGAAAAAACTATGAGTGATGAGTATCAGAGAGAATATAATGATAAAGGTGATGATGATGATGATGATCTAGATTATTTTGACGTTATAACAGACAAAGAATATGAAATGAAAGGTGGCATGAAACTCGTAAAACGAAAAAAACCAAAAATTATTCGATTTGTTAGATACAATGAGCATAATGATCCTGAAAACTATTACAGAGAACAGTTAATGTTATATACTGCTTGGAGAAGAGAAACTGCCCTTTCAGCTGGACATGAATCTTACAAACAACAGTTCCAAAACTTAGAAAGTCGTCTGAGTTTGATGATGCGATTGAAGCAATGAATGCTGATATTGATAAAAATTGTTATAATGTTGCACCTGCAGCCCAACATGATAATGCTTATGATGAATATATCGGTGATACACCAAATGAAACATTTCAATGTTTTGCACCAGGTACAAATGCAGTTCACAATCAATATGATCTTATTAATGATATCGGTATTTATCCAAGAACAGACGATCAAGAAATTCAGAACATCTATCAAGTCCATGATGCAGAATACAAAAATCTTTTACAATCTTTGAACAAGCAACAGAAAGAATTTTTCTACCACGTTTTACATTCAATTAAAACCAATGATAAACAATTGACTTTGTTTCTTAGCGGTGGAGCTGGAGTTGGTAAAAGTCGCTTATCAAATGCACTTTATGAAGCGTTGATTAGACATTATGACCATATTCTGGGTGAAAATCCTGATGAATTAAAAATACTCAAACTCGCTCCAACTGGAAAAGCTGCTTTTAATATTTGAGGTTTTACTATTCATTCTGCTTTAAAATTACCAGCAAACAGAGGATTTCAATATTGCGCTTTAGATCGAGACAGACTCAATACTATACGAAATAAATTTGCTAAACTGAAATTAATAATAATTGACGAGATTTCAATGGTTGGCGCAGGAATGTTCAATTTCATCAATCTCCGATTGCAACAAATCATGAATAACGAATCTCTTTTTGGGGGCATACACATAATTGCTGTTGGAGATTTATTTCAGTTACAACCAGTATTTGACAAATGGATATTTGA
The DNA here is from genome assembly GCA_014526335.1 of Chrysaora quinquecirrha. NCBI lineage: Eukaryota > Metazoa > Cnidaria > Scyphozoa > Semaeostomeae > Pelagiidae > Chrysaora > Chrysaora quinquecirrha. Next base: position 401,934 of record JACTAT010000152.1, read on the forward strand.
CAGCTATTCGAATTCATATACTGAACTTGCAACAAATATATGGCAAGATAATTTCAAAATGTACGAGTTAACTGAAATAATGAGACAAAAAGATGACAAAGATTTTGCTGAACTACTTAACAGATTAAGAGAAGCTTCTCACACCGAAAACAATATAACCACTCTAAAAACTAGACTTATACATAATATATTTTCCAACCAAATAATCACTCTAACTCATTTTTTTTCAACAAATAAAGCCGTCGACATGCACAATGAACTGATTTTCAATAGATGCAACACGGCAAAATGTCACATCAGAGCAGAAGATGTGATTATCGGAGATATCTCTGATGCACTTAAAAGAAATATGTTACAAAAAGTACCAAATAATACAAATAAAACAATGGGACTTGCAAAAGTTATAAATATTGCAATTTCACTTAAATATGATTTGACAACCAATATTGCTGTAAACGATGGTATGACTAATGGTGTAGAATGTACTATCAAAGCATTTGATTACCATGATCCACCATCCACCAGACCGAAGGTAATATGGGTATTATTTTATGATGAACAAATTGGCAAGAATCATCGAAGAGAAAATCAATATCTTTATCATGAGCAAATCGACAAGACCTGGACACCTATTCTTGAAATTTCTAGACACTTCAACATTTCCAACAGAGCACAAGTATACGTTTTGAGAAAGCAATTCCCACTGAGACCAGCAGCAGCAAAAACAATTCATCGTTGCCAAGGTGACACAATAAAACAACTTGTGGTTGATTTTCCCTCTTCAACAAGAGAACACGCTCATTATGTTGGCCTAAGTAGAGTCACAAAATTAGCAAACTTGTATATTTCAAATCTAAATGAGCACAGAATAGCAGCAAGTCAAAAAGTCAAAAATGAAATGCGAAGATTGAGAACTGATGCAAAATTACAAATCTGCCTTAATTGTCTCTATGAAAATACATTAAAAGATACCTTAAAAATCATTTTCCACAATGTACGCTCTCTTCATATGCACATAAAAGACATAGCTGCAGATTACAATTTCAAAACTGCTGATATCTTAGCTTTTGTTGAAACTGCACTTATTCCTGATGATTCCTCTAATGAATATGCATTAGATAACTTTGACTTATATAGAAATGATTTCATATCTGAAAATATCCGTAGACCACCTTATGGAACGACCCTTTATTTGCGAAGAAATATTGATTGCATTACATTTCCTTATAATGCAAGCTGTTTTAATGTTGAAATCACCATCACCGTGATTCAAAAGTTTCTTATGAACATACATATTGATACAATATATCGTTCGTCTCTTCGCTCAACATCGGCTAACCTATTACAAGCGATTGATCATTTACATGAGATATATTTGAATCGACGGCTTGCTGATCCTATTATCATTCTCGGAGATTTTAATATTGACTTATCCAACGAATCTTCGGAAAAACGTCAACTAACAGCAAACTTAATACAAGATAAAGGTTATACGCAATTGATCACACAATGCACTACAGACTACAGGAGCCACATTGATCATATATACACCAATGTTCCTTATTTAGTGGCATGCTCAGGAGTGCTAGAATCGTATTATAGCGATCACAAGCCTCTGTTCATTTGTATCAAAAGTCAATAAATATGACAATTATACAAAATATATGCATTTAGTAACAAATTAGCGTAATAAATACTTGAAGATCCATGAAATGCAAAATAATACTGTGAATAAGTAAAATGATAGACTGATATACTATTCATTCTACACCACGATACAACTATCCCTGACTTATCAAGTTACTCATGTAAATAACTGATGCATGTTCTACATAAAACTCTAAAAAATTGGAAAAAAATACAAAGAAGACAATGATGATAACATGGCCAAACTACATACGTCCTATCATCAGAATTATAATAATTAACAAGGTAATTCACTGTTGCTCCTATACTTTGACTTCCCCAAGTTGCCTTTTATAAAATCAAACTGTCTTTAATTTTCTAAAAGACGGCTTAGGCTAGTTCACCTTATACTTTACATTTCATACTTTTTTCTTACTCTTTTTCCTATTTCTGAATATGTAAAATATTTCCTTTCAAGTTTTTTTCATTAACTTAATAATTTTTTTTATTTTTCCCAGGGTTTCCTTGAACAGAATATAACAACTGAAAATTGGAAATATGAAAAAGGTATTTTCTTCCAATCACTCCTTACTGGATCCTTGATGTATCCAGGAATATCACGTTCACTGGCAACATCAATGTCTCGATAACAAATGACATTTACAAAATACAAATTTGAATATCGAATCTCTTACAAACAAATTGGTCCGTAATTTAAATGTACCATGAAGTTTTACTCGCACTCATAATTCAAGACTAAAGAGCAAACAGTTTTCCTCCATTTTGCAAAGACGCTGTAGCAAAGAACACAAGAACCATTCATCGATTTTTACCTTCGTGATGGCAAAATCAAGCGTACATTTTTGTTGATGCAAGGCAAGCAATAAAATGGCCGACAACACAACAAACGAGTTCAATCATATTCAAGATTATATTGTCATTACAATCATAATTTTAACTGAATCAACAAATTGTCCTCAAAACCCAAAGACGCGAGTCAGCCCCACTCGCAATCTATAATTGCAAGTTGGATTCCAAAGAACGTCAAACCTGCCACCAAAAGTGAGGACAATCAGCAGCTTTCTCCAAGTCCACGCAAAAGAAATAAGGAAATGTGATCGCATCAAAAGAAAGGACTGCGATCACACTGCTTGAGTTACTCCTACCCTTTTCAATAAATCCAATCAGATTTGAACAGAAACCCATAGCTTGCAAAGACAGCAACAGTTGCCATTCATCCTCATTCAAAAATACACACGAATGTTTTATGAGGATGTCAAAAATATCTCCATTTTTCATGTATTTGTTTGTAATAAAAATCCCGCTTATTTATCTTATTGCTGTTAATTGTAACAGTATACTTTTCATGCATTCTTATTAATTATAATAAACAAAATACCATTGATATGAAATGAAGAATATCTCTTTACATGCCATCTATGCAACACCTTTTCAGCCGCCAAACAAAGCAACGCGGAACAAAACGTGTCAACAGCATCATCATCATTATGAATCATCATCATCATGCTGCCATGCTGTACATCATTGTTGTCGCCTTCGTCTCCTCCCTAACAACGCTTATGGAACATTTGCAACAATACCAAGCATCCCAAGAATAATATAACACCTATTGTTTTAGCTATTCATGCACAATTTCAGATTGCTTTTTGACAATCATACTTGTCATGTGACAATTGCGCTTCTAGATCATCTTTGGTTCATCAACTAATCGTTATTTTCCTAGCAAGCCCATTGTGAAATTCATTTCTGACATTCCAGACATTCTCAACATGAACAAATAAGTCTGAGCACTTACCCGTAATTTCAAACCCGGAGCAACCACGCCCAAGACGCTCACTAAACCAACAACCACCACCACAACAGCATCATCATCATCAATAGCAACAATTTGTGCGACAAACTTGCACCAAATTGATGATTATATCGAGAACAACCTAACAACCATCACCATCATCAAAATCATTTTCAACAATCATCATCATCATCATCATCAATAACAACAATTAGTGTCACAAACTTGGACGAATTTGATGACCATATCGACAACGGCCTAACTACCATCACCATCATCAAAATCATTTTCAACAATCATCATCATCATCGTCATTAACATTGTCAACACAACAAGACCAAAACATCCACATTAATCTCCACATAACCTCCATCATCACCATTCTAATCATCATCTTCATCATGATCATCACCATCATCATCATCATCACCATCATCATCATCATCATCATTACCATCATCATCTCTGTTCCAGTAATATCCATAGAATACAACAACATAACCACTACCACAATCTGCGTTTTTATCATCACAGCCATCATCGTCATCATCATCATATCCAAATCACGCATACTCGCTTCTACCCTACACTAAATCCCCACATATAAGAACCTACAAAATAAGAACCTTCACATTGACTTTTTTCCACAAAACAATGGACTACACAAACGCCTATTGTTCATTGAAAAATACCCTGAATAAAAACTCAAAGGTTTTTATATGCGGACATTCAGTGTATTTTTCTCAATTAACCCACTACAAGCCTCTCCCATCACACCAAAACATTTCTCCATCAACTCCTCCTCTTTGTATTGAAACCAATTCTTTCCAACAATCCTTTTGCTGATCAACTATAATGTTGATAATATCCGAAAATTCCCAATTGTTTCTCATGGCAATTACTAATTAAAAAAGACATACCCTATCATTATGTTGATAGTAATAATATTAGAAAAAACCAGGAAAACAATTCCTAATTATTCCTTCTTATCTTACATCGTTTCTTAATGCTAATGAAAATAATCTATCAACTAAATTAGTTAGAAATTATAAAACACCAGTTTTCAATTACCTATATTTTCTTAATAGTTTCTGTACCACTTTCCATTACGAAACAAATACCTCCATTCTTAAAAGAAACTTTTTATAACAAACTTAAAAACCTAATATCCCTTCATTCACTTCTAATTTCAACAATAATATCATCTTATACAGCTCTACAAATTTCATAAAGAAATGTTCCTTCTACTTATATGTCATTTATTAATTTCTACGCGAATTTCTATCATTCAAAAATCCTAAATATACATATCCTCCATTAGTTTCGCTAAATTATGCCCGGCAAGGCGTACTCCCATTGACAGCTGACATCGGGTCCAATGTTCAGTCACCGATAAATACGACCAAACGTAACATTTTCAACATAACCCTCAAAAAATGCTTGCCGCAAATGCTGGAATTACAAATAATAGTTTTTTTCAATAAAACTCGACACTTTACAACAAATGTCATTCTATTTTACTGACAATTTTACCCTTTTTACACTTCTATTTCTTTCGGTATAAAAAACTTTCTTCCATAAACAAAAATTTCATTCATACAAAAAAATCATAAAAATAAATGGATACATAATGAAGGAAACATTAAAACATGATGATTTTAATCTATCAATTTATTTTCCTTTCACCTATAATTTGTTAAATTTAGCATATTTATTACAAAATTAAGACGGCACGAAAAGAAATAAAAGCTGCACTTCATAACATGTTTGTACGCATTTACAAAGCCACTGCAGCAGTCAAAAGCTCACAAGTTTACACAACGATTTAGCAAAAGAAAGAACTTCAACTATGGAGGTAAGCTAAAAATTTCTTTCTCAATAAAAACATCTAGCCATCAAAAAACCTTACAGTACACATACACATTTTCAGCACTTTTCTTCTCTTTAAGCACACAATATTTTTCTGAGAACCAATCACTTTCACCTCACACTCTCTTCTTATTTTTCACCACGATTCTAAGTGATTCTTCTTAATTTCCCTTCTTCAATTATTTCATCTCGTACACTTTTTTTTTAAATAAGCAACCGCTCAACAAGCAACTAGGACTGAACTGACCTCAACATTCCCGGCAGGGGGGTACTTCCATTGTTCGTTATACTAGACGTGCGGCCCAAATGGGTAACTTTTTCACCGCCAATTTCCCTACATATGGGTTGATTTTTCGTAAAGTGTTTCTCTACACATGGGTTGTAAAATAGATATAACATTTTACACATCCATTGCTTTGAAAAGCCTGATAAAAAGTGCGTTTTAGTTTTCAGCGCAAATGACTTTTCGACGCATTTACAGCCCAGTTAGAGTTGTGTCAACCGTTAAATTGGCTTCAAACATTTGAGATATTGGTACAAATGGGTAAAAAATTTAGTTCTTTTTTCTATACTTGGGTACCAAGAGCAACAGCATTTATCGGTAGACATGGGTGGGTTTGGAAAAACTGGGCGGCACGTCTAGTCATTTGAACAATGAAGTACTCCCCACGGGTCAATATTAAGCAACTTGAAGGCTCAATTGCATTACTGTAAGCAACTAAGAAGTTAAACAACCAAACTTATATACTCTTTCTTGTTGTTATGAAATTGTTCGTTCTTATGTTTTGCATTTTGAAGTTCGTTATTAAGGTGTTTCCACTTACTCTCTCCCAAACGTCGTGTTGTAGGCCCTAACACTTGACGATTTTGACCCGCGATGTCAGGGGTAGTTGTTAAGTACAAAAAATGTTAAGCAACTTTTAAGCAACTTTGAGGGCTGAAATGTCTAAAATTTTATGCAACTTTGAGCCCTGAATGAAAGTCAAGTTGCTCTTAAAAAAAAAGTGTAATTTCATCTTCTTTCCTTTCCCTGGTATTATAACCTCAAAACACCGAATTTCAACAACCCTCACTACTTAATACCATATCAAAAATACATGAAACAAAAACCTACACTATCAACTATAATTTTAGCTTAAGACATAATATACCCACATCCGCATTTGCTAATCAGTATCAACATATTATACACACTTCTTCTTTATAACAATACATTCTATAACAATGACCCTCAAAATCACTCACATTTAACAACTTTGAAATTTACATAAAAAGTGTGTAGACAACATAATCAGGAATCCTTGAAATAACCATTTACTATTACTAACCTATATTCTCGCTGATTTTCTGATTTCACACTTTATCAGACTTTACAAATCATTATTAATTCTTCTTTCTTCAATATCACCCATCAATTGCCCTTGCATAAGTTAAATACAACGTACAAATCTTCTGGAACTATTAACAATCTTTCATTTCTTATATTCAAGACACAGCTACATATACATTCAACCTCTTGTACCTATGTCTTAAAATTGAACATTTTATATTACAAATACACATTACCATAAATTTTCTACCATGCCCATAATTAATACCATATTTCAATGTCTACAGCATAGTCAAGTTACTGGTTATATACACAACTTTAAAATCATCGACCGAAAACCAAAAAAATTTATGGAAATGTTTATACAAAGAGAAGACAACTATCTTCGAGCCGTATGCTTCGATTTCAGCAAACTCGACAAACTTTCAACGGCAGCCACAGAAAATGAAGCAGTAACCTTCAAAAAAGTTTCCATCGACCACTCTAGAGGTAATTATCGTTAAATTAATAATAACAACTTTTCCTTTCAGCGACAACTTCCTTTCTCTAAATTAGCAATTCCACCTGTAGTCCAGTCAATGTATGACCAAATGTGGTCGAACCTCAAACAAATTGCAACAAAAACGAAATAAAGTTTTTCTGGTAGTTTGAACTATACTTTATAACATATCAAAAGTCCTAAGGAATCCGAGCAGTGGAAGATACCAGATATTGAGTTTGAATATGAGGAGTAACCTGGTTAATGTCAATTTTTCAAATCATTTGTATCAGTAGTGCATGCAGAAATTGATATATTTGTGTTGCTCTTGTTGTAAAGTGGTACGATGGTTTGGGATTTGCAGGGAGGCATGACCTAACGATTTTCCGACTGAGTTCTGTGACGTCATAGCGCGTATGCGCAGTTTTAAACTTGTTTTGAAAGCCGAGTAGATATGTTTTTGAAAAAAATCTGAAAAACATGGCCCGTCTCGAATCTATGGCGGGTCTTTTGCGCCTGCGAGGGGGGTAGTACTTTTTTATGTCAGGGGGTGGGGGGGCTCGTCGTATTCCTTAGGGGTATTTTTTCTGGATTATTGGGTATTATCCATGCCTGCAACAGCCAGGATCATTACCGCAATGCAAGAGGTCACTGAAGTCACTTACGTGGGCAGTGAGCAACATAAAGATGCATGAGAAGCGCGAATCAACAGGGATATGGGGATGTAAAGTCACCTATTTCCTATTTTGAAGAATGAGATCCTTTTAGCAATGACAATAGCTTACGGAGTATTTTTACAGGCGTAACCGCTACTGACAAAGTTAATGCAGACACAGCAAAAGAAGTTGGAGATAAGACTCTGGAGCTGATGACGGGCAAATCTTGCGAAAATTTCGTGTTTAAAAGAGTGAATCAGGTAATTACGCTTGATAAGTGTGTGCAACAAATTCGAGGAGGTGCAGATTTATCAATATCTCACAGCTGTTATTTCAAAGACTTGTTACAATTAGAAGTTAAGCTAGTGAATATATATAAAAAATGTTCAAATATGAGCTTTGTCAAATGGGTTGTTAAGAAAAGCAAACAATCCAGCATTTGCGCAAGCAACAATAAACAAAGCTTTATCAACATGCTTGTTTCAAGATTGATATATGAAGGAAATTATGTCTATCAAGCAACAGGGAGTGCTCATGTTCTCATCATACAGAAAGCAATTGAGGTATCAAAGAACATTCAGACGGCTGTGATTGGTGAATATACAGATTTGCTTGTTCTCCTGATTTACTTCATGAATGCAAAGTCGAAAAAATCTTCCTCCATTCTCAGCAAAAGCAGGATCAGAAACACACTTGTGTTTGGGAAATTCTTTCTTACAAACAGAAGCTAGGGCCAGCTATATGTAACAATATTGTGTTCTTACACGCGGTTTTTGGCTGTGACACTACATCAAGTTTGTACGGCTCTGCAAAGTACTGTCCTTGAAATTATTCAAGCAAAACAACCACTTAAGGCAAAAGGCTGCAGTGTATAATTTGCTTATTTAAAGGTAAAAAGGCAAATAACTTGACTTTTTGCAGTATAAACTATTCTCTGAGAAAGTCGTCACAGGAAAAACATTTATTAGCCCATAGGTACTGTCTCCAACATCTTCAGCCTCTAAATATCACAGTTTCAGGGTGTTTGTGCAAATAATGCAATTGAAATGTCCTGCGATAAATCCAACGCAATGGGGACCACTACAGATGGATCTTCAATGTGCACCAGATGAGTTGCTTAAGTTGATTAGCTGCAACTGTAAGACATGATGTACAACTCTCTGATGCATTTGCAAGAAAAATGACTTGAAATGCTCCTCAGGCTGCAGGCAATTTTTAGGTTTTAGGAATTAACTGTGAGAATACATTTAGAACAGATATTGAACTGGATGCAGAGGAAACTTAAAACTTCGAATAACACGGAAATAACTACATTATATTCAAGACTCAAGATTTAATTTTATAAATACTACACTTAGACTTAGGTGCCTAATTGCTGCTCCATTGGGACTCTCCGCATATCAATAAATGCAGATAGTTTTTTATCATTCTCTTCATTATGGGAGACCCTGTTCCACAATCCTTAACAAAAGGAATATATTAGGTAGCTCTTTTATCTTGAGTACCCCTATGGTTTTGCATCAATTCGCAGAATCAGAGACATTTTGTAGCAACTCTATGCTCAAGCAGGGCAATGCAAAAATTTCAAGCACTGGGGTGTAAGGTGCTAATTACGTCTCAAAATTTTGGGATCTTCCACTTCTAGGATTATTTAGGACTTTTGAAATGTTATTGAGTGTGGTTCGTTCTGCAAGAAAAACAGCATTTAATTTTTGTTGCAATTAGTTTGAGGTTCTACCACAACTTGACTGGACTACTGTAATACAAAATACACTTCCAATTACCATCAAAAAACCAATCAATAAACATTTAATTCTTTCCAATAATAAGCGCAAAAACCTATTAACCAACTCTAACAGTTTTTAGAAAAACCGTTTTCACATTGTACAAAAACTGGACAATATAAAAAATATCCCACTGCTCTACTGGACTTTCGGCCTGACTACTGTTATCATTTTCATCTTAAATTCCAATAACCGTATATTATATTCAATATTTATTTCATATATATGTTTCAATAACCCAGCGGCGTACATTCAAGACTTTTGCACACGGAGACGTCAGTTCAAAAAATTTGCAAAACCGTAACAAATATCAACAAAATTTCTCGTCACCTAAAAACATATATAATCAACAAGTTTCCTTCAGTAACCCAAAAATATCACAAAAATAGCTCTATTCTTTCTTCTTCCTTCTTCCACATATATTTTCTGACCTGCAACCCAAAAATATCATCATGACCTATCTAAAATTCCTGACCCAAAAATATCAGTATTAGGAAAAAACGTACCCAAAAATATCGCACTGACGCCCCCGTATACACAAGTCTTGAATGCCCCCCTAGGTTCAATAATATATTCTATAAATAAAACACCATTCCCACACACCTACTAAAAATGCAACAGCTGCCTCTACGTCTATAGCCGAAATACACCAAAACAACATTCTTTTTCTTCAATCGCCTACAATAATCTTACCCTACGTTGTATCATTAATTTCTAACACCATCCTACTGTAATTCTTATCATTTTTCTCAGGTGATGACCGTTTTCTAATTACCGGGACAACCACAATACACGAAACACCTGTTACTTACGACCTCCTACCAATGAAAACACAAAGTTCCTGCGGACAAATCCACACACTTGCTGTTGGTCAATCGGTCACAGTAGTAGCAAAGATTCTGCATTTGTCAGCATCAAAGATCACCCCAACAAAGTTCGGCAAGAAGAAGAAGGTTGAAGGCGTCATTGGCGACAACGATGGAAGAATCAAAATTTTGCTGTGGGGAGATTCCGGTAGTGACGTCACCTGCCATAAAACCTACCAATTTTCCAGAATCAAAGTCTGAAAAGACACGAAAAGTGGAGTCCTCTCCTTATCCACCGACAATGATACTCTCATAACAGAGACCAATGAGATTACTGGTCAAATTGGACTCCAAGGAATGGCCGATGTTGGAATAGAAACCGTCGAATTCGCGGCAATTACAGATTTTCACCAATTTCGAGCCTGCAGAAACTGCAGGAAGAAACTCGCAAGCCTCGACGAAGATCAACCACCTATCATAAAATGTGACTCCTGTGGCACTACTCAAAAACTTGCCCTTTGCAATTATAGCTATTACATCCATGCCATCCTCGACAAAGACGACGAGGAACACTCGGAATTAGAAGTCACCGTCTTTGATGACATCATAGAATCCACACTAGATCAACACTGGAATCGACAATATGTCACTGAGAGCGACATTTCCAACCACCTATTGACCTTGCCCAAAGTGCAAATTCACTACAACACGAATAATATAGTAGAGAATATCCAACAAATGTGACTCTATCACTACAACATTTCATATTTAAATGACAATTCTGCAAATTTCTACTATTGTATTTCCATCTAAACATTATTATTGCTGTGTTTGCATTTTCCGCAATTTATTACTCTTTCATATAAACTATAACAAGATCATAACAAGTATTTTCATTTCCATTGTCTTCTGGTATCATCGTCCTTCCTCTAAACTCTCCAATGCACACGCTAGTTGCCTTTTTCGAATCCTTCCCATTATTAACCCTTTACTTACAGTCACCCAAAAAATACCAACTATCCAACATTAAAATTCGCATATTTCAACTCTTTACACAATTTACTTTTCTATACCAAACTAAAAAAATACCCCAGTACTCGAAGTTTCTTACAATTTTCTGATTTTCAACATCAAAAATTTCTTGCAACCTTTTCCCTCGATATTTTGGTAATTTCCTACTTATAGTACATACAGTAAATAAAGCAAAAATGCAATAATTTAAGAACAGTTTCCCTAACAAATCGTCATCATTATAGTCATCATCATCATCAATATCCTCTGATCATCATCCCTTTCATTAATCATCATCATTATCATCAACATCATCATCATCATCATCAAAATCATCATCATCATCATCTTCGTCCTCATCAACAACAACAACAGCAACATAACGAACTTGATAACTTCTGATCACCACAACTACAATCACCACAACAACAACAAACACCCCCATCTAATCATTATTATCATCATCAACAAAGACCTAGCAAACTGATGTTGTTGTCCTAAAGTCCACAAAATAGACTCAGCTACCACCACCACAATCATCATTATCATTACCAATAGCGGCTTCGTCAGTATCATCATCTAATCATCATGATCAACATCAACAAAATCACCTCCACCATTATTATCATCATAATCACTATTGCCGTCGTTGTGTAAAACCATTACTCTCTTCCATCCTTCCACCCAAATCAATGTAATTAACCAGACTCGTTCTTCGAACATGCCCAAAGGGCCCCTATGTTTGATTTTGCAATAGTATATAGTCAAAAACGCGGAAACTGCAGACAAAGAGCCTACACTACTATGCATGGAAAAACGTGGTCGGAAATTTCATGTAACAGAAATTTATGCATCTTTACTTTATAACTCTCTAATGTTGATTGGCTTTCTGCAATTTCTTCTCTTGGATTCCTCCTCAAAAAATTTTGGGACCATTCTTAGGCCCTTCACTTTTTAATCTCAAGATTCAAAGAAATTCAGTGCAATGGGAGGTTTTTGCATTTAATCAACGCGATAACTTAAAACGCATGCTTTGAGCTTGTTTCAATATGTATTCTAGATGATATTCCAAAATGTGAGCGGTTTCCGCGTTTTTGATTTTGCAATAATCAATAGTCAAAAACACGGAAACTGCAGACAAAGGTTTTGTGAGAGATCCTGTGAGAGATCATGTGAGAGATCATGGTTTTGTGAGAGATCATGTGAGAGATGCTCGTCCCTCAGGGGGTCTTTGAGAGCCTTAATGGTCTGGGCCAAGGTATTTTAAATTGCTCCCAAAGACATTTTTATATCATCTGTACATCTCTATCACCACATGTTTCCTTTTGTCCTGTAAGAAAAGAAGCCATCTTATTTGTACTTCTGAGAATACATACTGAATTTATCAATTTCATTTCCATCTGCACTGGCTACATGAATGTTCATTTGCATGAAAGTTTTCGCATACTCATGAATACTATTGATTCATCTTAAAGAAGACAAGTTATTTCATATAGTCCATATAGAGAGTGATCGTTATCGAAGAAGATTTATCGTTGCATAAAAGAGAATAAAGTTTCATCCCAAAACAGATTATCGTAGAATTCGAATTCATATGAATTTAAAATCAACCGGCAAAAAATTTTATCTTTAAAGTTGAGTACATCAATCATTTTAGGTCAAATCAACGCTATGTTTCAGTCAACTCGCCACACCTTGATTGTATCACTGGCCAAAAAGTATACGAGATTTCTCAGACTTCTCAAATCCCTCAAGTTTTATTAGGGATTTGTGGCATTCTGTCAGTATTTTCAGGGATGTCAAGGGATTTCCTTGCATACAGAGAAAACATCTGGTTCGAAGTCCAATCTAATACTACGGGCTACGCAATTTTCTCTCGCTTGAAACAGCAAGTTCAGGTCGATGTCTCCTCTCCGCAGCTGCTTGCAACAGCTGATGAAGTGAACTGTAGGTATGACGACATGTTCAAGACAAAATGTAGCAACTCACCATGGACATCAGACCTTGGAGGGACTCCAGTCTTCACCTTTCTTCAACTATATGACTGCCTTGTTCTTCGCACCACAAAGCTCAAGCATATCAAATTGAGAAGTACTGCGTACAAGAAGCTCAAATCCTTCCAATTTTTTTATGAAGGATACAATAAAGAAATTTTCTGTGGCAAGAGATGACAGTAAAACTTTTTTCTATGTTGGTATGAAAGCGTCAATGAAGTCTACCATGTATAAAGTGCTGTTAGTCCTAGATAATAATTCAGGTGATGTTTGCTGGTGTATCTGGTCTTGGAAATTGCAATCATGTTGGTGGTGTTCTTTTTGCACTGGAAGATTTCAATAGAAAAGGCTACCAAAAATGCCCTGAACCTGTCTCCTGCACTTCAAAGCTTTCAGCCTGGAATGTCCCTGCTTCTTTTACGTCTGTTTCTCTTGCAACTATTGATGAAGTTGTAATCAAGAAAATTAGATTTGGGAAAAATCAAGATGAATTGAATGCAACAAAGAACATTTGTCATGATCCACGTAGATCTTTACAACTAGGGTTAAATGCAGAAAGGCTTGAAAAACTGAAGCAGTCACTTGATTCTTCTACACCATGATTCTTCAAGCAGTCACTTGATTCTTCTAGCTGTTTCTTTGCTTTTCACTCAAAGCCTGGGAGCTCTTCAGAAAGTAATGCTTCTATTGCAACTGAAGTGGTTGCTTGTTTGGATTCCCCCTTTTCAAGGCTCTTTTGTAAAGTTATCTGTTTCTGGCTCTAATGATTCAATGGATTCAGTTATGATTATGATATTTCATTTTTAATTTTCAAAGAAATGATGGACTACCACACCATGAAGAACATGCACATCGAATCAACAGTTGTATCTGAAATTGAAAAAGCTACCCGTGGTCAATCCACAAACTTATCTGTGTCTAATTTCAAATCCGATGCTGTAAATACTGTAGAGCCATCATAAAAAATAAAGTCAATGTTTTATTCCTCATTTTCAACCCCAAGCACCCGGCACAGACAAGCATATGAGTCACATGTTCGATCATTATATTTGAAAACAATGGTTCATAAGGGTTTTTAGAAAGTTCTTATCGAAGAGCCTGGTCTTATTGTTTCAAGCAGTCATTCTTTTCTTGGTGCATCCTTCATTGTTAGGCATGGTCAGAATTCTTGGGGAGTTGAAATCAAATCCCCGTATCCTAAGTTTTCATCTTCTCTCAAAGATGCTGTTGCAGATAAGAGTTTTTTCTTAGAAAAGACTGATGTGGTGGGACTGAAAAAGAATCCTGCCTATTACTACCGAATTCAAGGTCAGATGTTTTGTTCAGGATTAAGAAGAATTCATCTGGTGGTGCGGTTTGGAGATAGTTAGCCAATATTCATCCAACCAATTTCTTATGATGAAAGTCTTGTTCACCATTCTCTTCTTCGTCAGCTGAACTACTTTATCGCAGAGCTGTTCTGCCAGAAGTCTTTACAAAGCGTGTCGAAAGAGGCCTGAAGTTATACATATATGGTTGCTGGGAACAATTTTCTTCTTAATTATAAAAACATTAATGGTACAGACTTAAGATAAATGTGTATATATCGCAAGTAAGTTCTAAATTAATGTACATGGATAACTAAGTGTTTTTAATACATGTTCAATAATCTAGTGTGTAATTAGCATAAGCGCAGTTAATACCTGCATAAAGCTGACTTATGCTATTTCTTAAACAAAAGAAAACACAACAGCTTATTGTTCACCCAAAAATAAGTCAGGGTACAAAAATGAAGACTTTTTATGGGGATTTACTGTTTTCTTTTTTCAACCACAAAGAAATGAATAGATAATATACCATATGTCTTCTGACAAACACTGCTGTTTTATTTTATTTTTCATGGAATTTCAAAAAGGGGCTGGCCTATATGAGAAGTATTACAGTAAACCATTTCTGTATCGCAAAACTAAATTTTCTTACTGTAGACCAGTCAGTAATGATAATTTCTTAAAGCTATTCATTGTTTTGCTACTTTTTAAAAATGATTGTATTATATTATAAACTTGTAGTACAACTATGTATAAATGAAATATAATGTGTTACATTTTTGTTAATTTTGTAATTCTATTCAACAACATGTATTAGTTTCTTACTTGTTTACTTCTGTTATTACTTATTCACTTTACTATTTTAATACTTATTCGTTTTACTATATATGGCAGGCATAACTAAAAATGGCAAACAGTTTGTTAATATTCAGCAGACTGTAAAAGTTTGGTTAGCAAGAGGGCTCAAAGAGAGAGGAAGAACACCATCAAGGATATGATAATTCTTCACTCTTCCAATGGCTCTTTCAACTTGGATTCGGACAGCAGCTATATGGGCTGTTTCTTCACTCTCTTCTGGTGTTAGTTGTGAACGGTGGCTTTTGCAAGGTGGAATATTCAGGGTGACACCAGCTCAGAGGATGTCAGCAACATCGAAACCATGGTCTGCCATGACATTGTCCCCTAGTTCAAGAAGGGAGATGAGCCCAGATTTGTGTGTGAGTTCTTTATCAGATACAAGTCCAGACCAGAGTTTTGAAACAAAAGTGAATGCATAAGTAGGAGATATTCCAACAAGGGCTTTCCAGGCTTTGTGGTGCTTGTAGTCTGACCAAGTCTGACCAAGATGAAGGAACTTCGGTAAAAATTTCAGTGCAATCAATAATTATTCTTGTGGATGGTTACATCTTAAATTCTTTGGGCATTAACTTTTGAATGTGCTCTTGAGATGGGAAAGGGAAGAGAATAGGCAATTCATGCAACAGGAAATTGATCCAAGTTGTAAAAATCTTTTAGACATGGCCATTTGAAAAACACAATCTTTCTGCAAGATCATTTACAAACAGACCAACTTTTAGGCGCACCAGAACCAAAACAAACTCTTCAAAATGAGATAATATAAGAATATTAGTAATAGAGATGTTCATCTTTACCATCATCTGAGTAAACTGGGGCCTTGACAAAAGAAAAAGCAGTCTGGGTGTTGCTTGTTTGTGCATTAGATGACATTCCTTCCACAGCAATATCAGGCAAACCAGAATATTCTTCAAAGCAAGTATCCGGTGTAGTTGATGAGGAAGGTTGTGAGTTGATAAATGCAGAGCCAGAGCAATCTTTGGGCAATTTACGCTTCATCCGTGTGCTGGTGGTCTGCGGATTAGCATACAGCTTCAATGAAGGAGCGGTATCAGCAACTAACTTCCAGCGTAGTGGATTCTTCTTTATGTCTGTGGCCTTGAAATGCTGTTCACACAACACAGTATGCGGAGTGACCTTAAATCCATCAAAACCATCGCGTGTTTAAATCAAATTACACCATTTATTCCTTCTTGGGTTCTTTTTGGCAAACGTGAAAAAATGTAGGTCTGTCGGCGTACCATCTATTTTGTATTGAAAATGTAGCATCCAAATTTGATTTTTTGTCAGATCGAAAAATAGAATAAAATCTAACCTATCAATGTGCAGCGAAATGAAATGGTGAATACTATTTCGATCAAAAAATTCGAATTTGGAGGAAGAGTTTGATCCAAAACTGGCCGCTTTTGAACATTGTAAGGACAGGAGTCTCAGTTTAGCTAATTGCTGTTGTTGTTGATCTACAATCTTGGACATAAATTACAGAGTTTTGATGGATCTCAAGCCCCCCCCCCCCCTTCCCCTTAGATCAATGTTGTTATTGGCTTTGAATTTGTGGCTTGATGGAAGCAGAGGCATTCTCCCTGAAATATTACAATACAACAACATTGATTGGTGAGGAGGGGGCAAATTGGAATGTTAACATCAATCACAAACAGTCCGGATATATTTTGTCCAAGGTTTTAGATCTTATGAACGGAACTGTGACTCGTGTAATAAGCCGAATGCGCGAGCATTGAAAAATTTAGCTTTGGCAGCCTCAGTCCCATGGACAAGGCTCGTTTCCATACACATATGGCGTTGTAAGTTATTAGTAGACTTAATGCATAAGTCCCTAACTTTCGCTAACGTTGAAATGAATTGATTTTGTTGTTGTTCGCTTCAGTCTGAGCGCCCAGCAGTTTAGTTTCAGCACCTCCGTTTTTGTTTTGAGGCAAATGTTAGCGCCACTCGTCGTTTCATAGCAATTAATGATCTGAAAATTTGTGAGGGATTTGACCGTGAAAACTGACTGAGGGTGTAAAATTTCACCCTGAGCGATTTTTCACAGTCAAATCCTTTATAATTTTTCTATTTTCTAACTGCTAAGAAATTAATATTGTAAGGACGAGGGGTGTAAAAATTTGCTTTAAAACTAAAATGAAGGTGCTGAATTTGAAGCTGAAATCGAAATGTTTCTGTGAGGGAATTTTCAATTTTTTTGCAAACAATTCAATTCAATTGGGATAACTACGACCTGGTAATAAGTCTACAATTCTGGACAAAATATTTGGAACAAAGCCTTTTATCCATGAAATACCGCCTATTCCATTGATTTTCTTCATAACTTCAATCCTTCCCTTTTACCCTTAAAACAACCTTGGTAGTAGAGCAAGACAACTTTTGTTTGAAACAACATTGTAATCTTTGAGAATTTAATTCCCTGCATTGCAAGACAGGTAATAGATGGTCTGATCTATCTTCATGGTAATGGTGTAGCCCATAGAGATTTAAAACCAGGTAACAAGTAACAAGCATTTCAAACATTTTACAGCAGAAGTGCAGATACGATTTTGGAGGGAAAATCCATGCAACATTCGATTGACAGACTTCGGTGAAAGCAGGGGAAATATCAGCCAATCGTGGCAAATAATCAGGACACATACAAACAACATCTACAAAGGTACACCAGCATTCATGGCTCCGGAGGTCATAGATCCAAATAAACGTCCGGCAGTTTTGAATTAAGAACAGTTAAAACAGTCTGACATTTGGAGCTTGGGCATGTTATCATTTTGCCTAGTAAACCCGGACTGTCATGTGCCATACGTGAAAGAAGCATCACAAACGAATAAGAAAAACTGGAATGATTACTTGGTTGGCAAGATTAGCAGCGGAACTCTTCCAGCAGACAGTATCAAGTATGAAGGCCTCCATGCAACCCTGTGGCTCGGAATTTATGATGCTTTTCTTCGCTGCATAAAGGTCACTGCTTTTGAAAGGCCGTCCCTGGAAACAGTAAAGCAAACTTTAGAAATTGTCGAGGACACTATGGACTTGCCTTTTGATAAGCATCAAGGTACAGCTTTGCTACGGGCACAAGATAATAGCATTCTTACTGGTGCGTTTCAGCAACCTACAAATGATGGAACAAATGTTTTTCTGGCAATAAATATTGCCGAGAAACTGTGCAAAGCCACATATAATTTATCATTGTTCGATGAAGTAAGAGAGATGGCGTAGAAAATCAATGACAAGCTTCCAGAAACTTTGAACAAACATCGAAATGTTGCTGAGCAATATGAAGTACATAATGCATTGCAGCTAATGCTTGACAATAAAATGGTAAAGAATGTTGAGATAAGAACTGTTTACCAAGGTCATAGAGTGTTCTCACGAGATGCACAGCAACAGATCAATAGTCTGTTACAACAGGAAAGTGGAAATTGTGTGATTATTGTTCCCCCGTACACTTGGAAAGATCCTGCGAAAATGGACTGCCATCGACACTTATGTCATTGATCAAGACCTTGGAGGAAATGACAATGGAATTTGCAAAGTTTTCAATAACGTTTTGATTGTATGGAGCTGGCTTTGGAGACGACTATTTAAAAGCAAGGTGGGCAGTTCAGTAATTCAGTTAAATAAGATTGAGTTGGCGAATCCTGAGAATGAAATTGTGGAAGATGCCAATCGTAATTAGCAGAAATAGGCCATTTCTTGTTGCTCTGAAACAAGCTCTCTTGCAGCTACTTTTGACGGTTGGATGATAACACTATGGAAAATGAAAAATTTGCATCTGAATTAGACTCTATGACAAAGTCCTGGGGAAAAAACTGCCACATCTCTGTCTCAGATAGTTCAACAATTGGATAGGTGACCGACGTTGAAAGAAGAGCAACAAAGGAAGTACCTGGCAGTCCAAATAAGGCTGAAATCTTGAGATGGGAAGCTTTGAATAGTTGAAAAACGTGGATGCGCTAACCTGGTGTTTCTAATCGAAAGTTCTGCACTGAAAGACATCAATCACGTCAAAACAGATTTAAATGGAGTTCCTCAATTTTGTCATGAAACTAAATGTCTTACAGTTAATGTATTGAAAGATGAATCCGGTAAGCCTCAAAACGTGATAATCAAGGCCTGCAGAAAAATTGACATTATGGAGGATCAAATGCATTTGAAAATCAACAGACGAGAAAATCAGCATGCATTAGTGATAAACATTAGGTATTTTCTCGACGAGAAAGATATTGTACTCAACAACTGTGTCATACTACAATTACTACGTTAATAGGGAGGTTTTTGGAGATGTAGATTCTGTGGTTTACAACGTTGCTGCTCATGGAAATGCAAAAGGAAAGTCCCAGTTGCATCCAATTAAAAGAAGCACATTAAGTAATCACCTCGATTAAATGCAAAAACCCTCATTGCACTGAATTTCCTTGAATCTTTTTTATTTGCTTTTGCAAGCAGGGTCGGTGGACAGCGCTATTAATGCTATTACTTTAATAGCAGTTTTTCTGGCAGTTACATTATAGGTTTTTTAAATAAAATCCGAATAAAATTGTGTAAAATAACGTGGAGAATCTGGCCTCTTTCTGTCTCAACCATTCTGCATTCCACGTTTCCACATTAAGGATATTGCTCCTCATATTATAATCTTTTGAAAGGATGCCCCGACATTCTTTTCTTCATGAGATAATAGCCGATAAAAGGTGTCCTCAACTTTTGGCCACGATATAGTCTAGTCTTTTCCATAGCATTTGTGGAAAAAACAATGCAAAATTCTTTCTGTTTGTGATGTATTTGCCTACTGATTCATTCGCTGATGACGTACCATGCTATGCATTTATGAAAGTAAATGGCACAGGGCTCTCAAATCTAGTTTTGACATCAGCAAGTGAACATGCCTGAAATAAGAAAGTTAAAGAACTACTGAAAAATGAATCTGGCTGTATCAGGGAGTGTAAGATGGGGTGTTTCGAAAATCTTTTCTTTTTTATCTACTCAAAATAATAAATTAACCCATGAAGAGCGTCTTCGTCTCAAAGAGGATGGACTGCCATGTCCCCATGTTACTCTTAAGAATCGATCCTGTGATTCTGTGTATCAGAGTTTTTCATGGATATGTGACTGTGAAGAGAAGAACACTTATTTTTGCTGGCCATGTCTTGTAATGGGAGATCACTCAACGGTGAGAATAATCAATGTATTTGAAATTGAATTTGATTCTGAATTTGGTAAACTTCAACTTTACATTATTTGAAACGATTTGACTACACATGCACACAAATCATAAACTCTAAGGGAAAGCATTTATTAGAGTAAAGCACTTAAGCATTTCAACGAAATTTCATGTCGATTTGATTAGTATCTGCCTTTTCTCTTCTTCGATGAATGAAAAGTGTTTAAAATTACTTCGCCTGCCCTTGTGATTTGGCAGTGGCAGACAATAGCGGCCAATTGTGGCCATGCTACTGAAATACTGAAGTTAATAACGTGGGGGTTTCAAAAACAGGGCTAACTGCCCCTACGGCTAAAAAGCTCGCCATTAAAGGCTGTTTAAGCTTAACCCCAGACATAAAAAAATTGAATGAAAAGGCCTATCTCTGTTTGGTTGGCACTCAAATTTGAGCGAAGAAATGTTAAAACGCTCTGAAAAATTGAGAATCGGGGTTTACAAAAACTACATTAAAGCAACGGAACTCAAAAAACTAATCTCTTTCTTCTTTCTAGATGACAAGGGTTTGTTTCATGCAACCAACTGGTTTTGTGTCATCGGGAAGAAACCTTTGGAGCATCGCTAACCGGCATCAGACCTCTAAA
This sequence comes from Chrysaora quinquecirrha, assembly GCA_014526335.1. NCBI lineage: Eukaryota > Metazoa > Cnidaria > Scyphozoa > Semaeostomeae > Pelagiidae > Chrysaora > Chrysaora quinquecirrha. Next base: position 423,268 of record JACTAT010000152.1, read on the forward strand.
AATAATATTGGCAACCACACTATGTATCAGTTGCTTGGAAATGTTTACATTGCAATAGCACTGGATGAGGCAAGGTAGAGGGAAGTTCAAAGGCATAATCAAAATGCCTCAAGATATTCATATATGATGATGCCTCACATTGATTTTGCCACTTTCCTATCGTGTCAAGGCCTTGCATTCCGAGGGCATGCTGAATCCACTGATTCATCTAACCAGGGTAATTTCCTCGAGCTTATGGATATGCTAGCGTAGTACAGTCATGATCTCAGAGTATTCCTGGATGATGAAAGAATAACATAAACTTCCCATGAGCCTCAAAACCAGCTTATTGAATGCATACAGTATATAAAGAAGTAAAATTTGAAGTTCAGAAGAGAATAAATAAGTCAAGATTTATTTCCTTAATGATGGACGACACCAGTGATATAAGTAACATAGAACAATCAGCAATATCTGAGAGACTTATTCACGAAGGGAACATCAAAGAACACTTGCTTGGCCTCATTGATGCATCAAGTGATCAATCAGCGAATGGTTTGACCAACATTTTGCTAGAGACTCTTGAGAGTTATGAGCTAACTCGTGGCACAGCAAAAGAGAAAATCATAGGGCAATCTTATGATGGAGCTCCAACTATGAGTGGGGCACTCAACGGTGTGCAAAAACAGGTTCTAGATCATTTTCAATTTGCCTACTGCAACCACTGTGTTTCTCACAGGATGTCTTTGTGCGCATCCTAGACTGCCAATAAAATTACAGAAGTCACAAAGTTTTTTGGCACAGTAGACAAATTGATAGCGTTTTTTAGGAGTAGTCCAAAACGAACATATCACCTGGGCTATAACCTGCCAAAGCCTGGAGACACAAGATGGCTTTCTCGCAACACAGCCATTACTGCAATTGATTCCTTCTATGAAACAATTGGTACAGTGCTTTTTGAAGTTTCATCGAATACAACAGAGAAAATTGACACTCAGACAATTGCAAGAGATCTTTGTGCTAGTATTCAAAATGTGGACTTTCTATGCCTTCTAAAACTGTACAGAATTATCTTCAAACACTGTACGCCTATCATTACCATCATGCTGAATCATGCTATGCTTGATGATTTTCTATGTTACCTAGTGAGATAAACTTTAATCAGATCTGGGAGGATACTGTCAAAGCTGATCCTAATTTCCCAGTTACACGTGCAAGAGGGGGATGGAGAGGAACAGAAAGGGCAAGCAATGGTTTCCCCGAAGACTGGAAACAATCCTTGACAATTGTTGCCAACAAAATTTGCATCGAGTTTTGGAACAACTTGCCAGGTGGTTCGAAAACCTCGATAAATTCAAGTGGATGGACCTTATTCATCCAAGCAAGTTCATCTCAAACAAAAGTTGCTCTTCACACGAGGTTAGGGCAGGCATTGGAAAGTTTGAGGCTCTGTATCCCTTTGCAATTAACAACATCTCTTCACTGGAGCACAATCTGGATGTATTGTATGAAAACCAGGAGATATCCATTCTGCTTAAAAAGTGGGACCAAAGGAGAGGGACTAAGGAGAGGGACTAAAGAGGGACCAAATTGTAAAGAAAAGGAAAGAAAGGATGAGTGGAAAGCAAAGAAGGCTAGACGAAAACATTTTGGAGCAGGTGTCGAGGAGCAAAATGAAGAGCAGGTCATTATCGAAGATGCAGATCAGTTTGAAATCACAGATAATGCATTCATTCAGAAGAAGGAGCAGCAAGTCTGCAAGACCTCCTGACGGTGATAACCAATTCAGGTCTAAAAGATGGGCTTCCTCAAGCAATAGTCCTTTTGGAGATTGCTGCAGTAACCCCACTGACAAGTGTCCATTGTGAGAGAGTGTTCAGCAGAATGAAGCGAGTTATCTCATCTTCAAGGTCTCGAAAGCTTCAGAGAAGAAAGGAACACCTTCAAGTCGAACACCAATGGTTGAGATGGCTGGGCAAACAGCCTGGTTTTTATGAAAACATTGTCAAGAGGTTCAAGGGGCAAAATCAAAAAAGATTTGAAAGATTTTCTAGGAAATTGTTTTTGTTGTATTTATTTAATTTGTTTCTATTCATTAACATTTTGTTCGAAGATATAATATCAGAGAAAAAGCCATTTCTTAATCTTTTCTTTCAAATGTAGGGTAGTTAGCTACTGTATGTGACGGCAGAGATGATGAAAAATTAACATTTTACCGTAGAAAGAACAAATTTAGGCAAAAATTATGCTTTAAAAATCATTCCTTTTGCGAAAAATGGGCGTTTCTGAAAAGCTGAATGGTGTGGTCTTACAAAAATTTTTCTTGCAGAAATACATATTTTGCCTCACAGCTGTCTTCCAATATCTATTCTTGCATTAATAATTTGAGATATTGGCTGATCATTCCTTAAAGCTCTTGGAATATGATAATTTTCAAATTCATTTCCAATACAATCATGATTTGATGTTAAAAAGTTTGAATTAAAACAATGAAGCCTACAACGTCAGGTATTCCTAGGCGGTCACCCATTTATGTACTGACCTGGCACAACCATGCTTGACTGCGGTGATCTGACGAGAACCGGTATATTCATGGTGGTTTGGTCGTAGGCAATTCATAAAAATTTGAATTTGCTTCACACTGCAGTTGTTCTTGCACAAATACATAATTTGCCTCACAGCTGTCTCCCAATATCTATTCTTGCATCAATAATTTGAAATATTGGCCGATCATTCCTTGAAGCTCTTGAAATATGATAATTTTCAAATTCATTTCCAATACAATCATGATTATATGGTATAAAGTTTGAATTAAAACAACAAAGCCTACAACACAAGGTGTTCCCAGACGGTCACCCATCTAGGTAGGTAATATATAAATAATTTAATGTGCTCTGCTGTTTTTCTTGCCAAATATATATTTGGCCTCACAGCTGTCTTCCAATATCTATTCTTGCATTAATAATTTGAAATATTGGCTGATCATTCCTTAAAGCTCTTGGAATATGATAATTTTCAAATTCATTTCCAATACAATCATGATTATATGGTATAAAGTTTGAATTAAAACAACAAAGCCTACAACACAAGGTGTTCCCAGACGGTCACCCATCTAGGTACTGACCTGACCCAACCATGCTTGACTGTGGTGATCTGACGAGAACCAGTATATTCATAGTGGTGTGATCATAGGCAATACATGAAAAATTGATTGTGCCTCACACTGCAGTTTTTCACAAATACATACTTTGCCTCACAGCTGTCTTCCAATATCTATTCTTGCATTAATAATTTGAAGTATAGGCTGATCATTCCTTAACGCTCTTGGAATAAGATAATATTCAAATAAATTTCCAATACAATCATGATTTCTTGCTAAAAGGTTTAATTTAAAACAATGAAGCCTACAACATCAGGTAATCCCAGGCGGTCAACAAGCTAGGTACTGACCTGGTCCAACCATGCTTGACTGTGGTGATCTGACGAGAACCAGTATATTCATGGTGGTGAGGTCGTAGGCAATACATAACAAATTGAATGTGCTTCACACTTCAGTTGTTCTTGCACAAATACATATTTTGCCTCACAGCTGTCTTCCAATATCTATTCTTGCATTAATAATTTGAGATATTGGCTGATCATTCCTTAAAGCTCTTGGAAGATGATAATTCTCAAATTCATTTTCAATACAATCATGATTTGGTGCTAAAAAGTTTGAATTTAACCAATAAAGCCTACAACACCAGGTGTTCCTAGGCGTTTACCCATCTTGGTACTGACCTGGCCCAACCATGCTTGACTGCGCTGACCTGACGAGAACCAGTTTTTTCATGGTGGTGTGGTCGTAGGCAATACATAAAAAATTGAATGTGCTTCACACTGCAGTTTTTCTTGCACAAATACATATTTTGCCTCACAGCTGTCTTCCAATATCTATTCTTGCATTAATAATTTGAATTATTGGCCGATCATTCCTTTCTACTTCTGGAAGCTCTCTGGAATATGATAATAAATTCAAATGAAGACTTTGTTCAATACAATCATGATTTAATGTGCATGTGTTTTTCTTGCCCAAAATATATTAGGCCTTTGAATTTAAAACAATGAAGCCTACAAGCTACCAGGTGTTCCAATGAAGCCTACAACATCATGTGTTCCCAGACGGTCACCCATCTTTGTACTGTCCTGGCCCAACCATGCTTGACTGTGGTGATCTAACGAGAACCAGTATATTCATGGTGGTGTGATCGTAGGCAATATATATAAAATTGAATGTGCTTCACACTGCAGTTTTTCTTGCATGAATACATATTTGGTCTCACGGCTGTCTTCCAATATCTATTCTTGCATTAATAATTTGAAATATTGGCCGATGATTCCTTAAAGCTCTTGGAATATGATAATTTTAGAAATTCATTTCCAATACAATGATGATTTGATGCTAAAACTGACCTGTTTGATTTAAAACAATGAAGCCTACAACACCAGGTGTTCCCAGACGGTCACCCATCTTTGTACTGACCTAAGCCCAACCAGGCTTGACTGCAGTGATCTGACGAGAACCGGTATATTCATGGTGGTGTGGTCGTAGGCAATACATAACAAATTGAATGTGCTTCACACTGCAGTTATTCTTGCACAAATACATATTTTGCCTCACAGCTGTCTTCCAATATCTATTCTTGCATTAATAATTTGAGATATTGGCTGATGATTCCTTAAAGCTCTTGGAATATGATAATTTTAAAATTCATTTCCAATACAATCATGATTTGATAGTTAAAAGTTTGAATTAAAAGAATGAAGCCTACAACACCAGGTGTTCCCTAAGCGGTCTCCCATCTAGGTACTGACCTAGCCGGCAATGCTTGAATGCAGTGATCGGATGAGAACCGGTATATTTATGTTTGTAGGCGATATGTAAAACACTGAAGGTGCAGTACACTGCTGTTCTTCGTGCACATATACATATTTGTCCTCAAAGCTGTCTTCCAATATCTATTCTTGCATTAATAATTTGAAATATTTGCGATCATTCCTTAAAGCTCTTGGAATATGATAATTTTGAAATTCATTTCCAATACAATGATGATTTGATGTTAAAAAGTTTGATTTAAAACAATGAAGCCTACAACACCAGGTGTTCCCAGACGGTCACCCATCTTTGTACTCACCTGGCCCAACCATTCTTAACTGTGGTGATCTGACGAGAACCAGTATATTCATGGTGGTGTGATCGTAGGCAATACATAAAAAATTGAATGTTCCTCACACTGTAGTTTTTCTTCCACAAATACATATTTTGCCTAACAGCTGTCTTCCAATATCTATTCTTGCATTAATGATTTGAAGAATAGGCTGATCATTCCTTAAAGCTCTTGGAATATGATAATTTTCAAATTCATTTCCAATACAATCATGATTTTATGTAAAAAATTCAATTTAAAACAATGAAGCCTACAACACCAGGTAATCCCAGGCGGTCACCAAGCTAGGTACTGACCTGGCCCAACAATGCTTGATTATGGTGATCTGAGGAGAACCAGTATAGTGCCAATATGTAGGTCCTCATTCCATGTAGAACCTCTTCCAATTTCCTTAAAAATCGATCGCAGCTTTCCAATATTGTTATCAATCGTACCGGCTGCCAGGCCACAATGGCAGGAACAAGGATACTTTGAGGCGGCTGAAACATTGCGACATTCCTCTGAGTGGGAAATAGACTTATAGACTTGCCGAATTTGTCCCTCCATATCAGAGAATTTACTAAATCTCGCGGGGAGGCTACGGCTATTGTTTCCTGGCTTTGCTGAGACTACAAAAAGGATTCTAGCTGCTGATGAAGACTCCTTTTTTGGCGCTGATAAGGCTTTTGAGATTTATTTTTGGTAAGAGAGAGCAATCGTTCATCTATGCGCTATTGATCAACGTCGACAACTGCTGGGGGAATATGAACCTGAGAGAAACCTTGCTGAGAGCCACATTTGTTACAGAGATGGAAATCAAAATCATTCGGAGAACCTCATCGTCCGCAGCTGACTGCTGGCTTCCATATTCTAGCAATTGTAGGAGCAGCCTGCAACGGTCAAAAGAACAGTCTAAATGCAAGTAGATCCCATTGTAAGGGCTTTGAATGCTAGCCAGCTTTATTGTTAGGGGGGAAAAGGAGCACATCTGAATGTCCTTTTTGCCAAGAACGAGCTTATCCACCGCTAGAGAAGAGATCATGGGCCACCAATATTTTTTGGGAGATATGTCGGGTACAAAAAATGTAACTCGTGCTGGGTGGTCTTTAAGGAATTTTAACAATGGCCCAATCAAGACAAAGGGTGGGAAAACGTAGCAATTCTCTTCACTCCGAATCTGTTGGGCAAAAACATTGACACCACTTGATTGCGGGCATGGAAATGGTGAAAAGAACTTTAAAGGGATGCCAGATTTTCCACATTGAACATTTGTTGGAATTGCCATTAAGTCGATTTCATGAGGGCCATATACTTTTTCGACGAGGCCCCAAATCCTGCCCGAAAGAGTGCAGTCGAGATCTGTCACAACTCAGGAAGGGGCAATTTCGTTGGAAGAGATATAGTGCAAGTTAAGTGAAACATTTAACCGTAGACAAAGATCAAAGAGGTCTTTTATGACCCTAGTAAGGGCAATGTTTTTACCACCTTGATTATTCCAAAAGTAAAGCAGGTTTGTATTGTCCACGTAAGCATCAACATAGCGATTACTTATGTCATTTGCAAAGGACAGCAATGTTCTGTAAAGAGCCAAAGCTTCTCTTAAAGCAATGGGAAGAGCTTTTTCCTCGTCATTCCAATAATCTCGAGTTGTTGTGGGATCGTTGGAGAAAGATAGGACACCACTCCATCCAGAATTGGAAGCATCCGAACAAAGGGATACCGCTATATGAGCCTCCTTCCTCCAGCATAGGGAACCCTGCCACGAGTCAAGAAAGCGCCAATGTTCAATTTCCCCCCATAGATGATCGGTAGGATATACTGGTCTGGAGGTTTTGATTCCTTTTCCTATGCCGGCATGAACCTCGCGAACCTAAAGGGGAGCGGCTGGAATTGCCAAAGAGAAGGACGCAGCTTTCCCGGCGAAACGTTGCAATGTTTTGACAGAAGCAACCTTAGATTGCAGAATTGTTTCTCTGAGCATGGCGAATTTGTCTATTTTCTCTTGGGGTACATGAAAAGACTCGGCTGTTGAGTCAACAATGAGACCCAAGAAGGTAAAGCTCTGAACAGGGATGAGAATCGATTTTTTAAGACCAATAAAATAGCCACACTTTACAAGAACCAGGGAAGTTATGAAGGCCGCTGCTTCAGCCTTTTCAAAATCCGTCCACGTTTCTGCTTATTCCCTTGGAAGGCATAGTTGGCCAATATGACGATCATCAATATATTGAGACACGGGAACTGCTTTTGATTGGATTAAACTCGAGGCTCCCAACCCAACCGAGTGATAGACGTAGGCACTGGGGCTCCAACCAAAGGGAATAGTGTTATACACAAAGTACCAACCGTCCCAAAATAGACCGAAGAACTTTCTACTATCTTCAGTTAACATTATGTGATCGTAGCCAGATTTGTCGTCCATTTTGGATTAATAGTGGTTCCTGAAGACATAACGTGGAAGGTCTGGAATAGGGTCAAAATGAACATGAGAGGCTTTTACCAGAGATTCAGGTAACGCTCATCATGGCACATATGGGGCTTAGTTGGCTCAATGGTGATAGGCATAACCAAATAAAGAGGTTGACAGCAGCCTTTTTTGCCTCAGACAGATAATGACCCATTTCTGACTCTCTCGAGAATTGACTCCGAAATAAATTCCTGAAACTGGTCGCAACTTCTATTGTTCGGGACTTCCATAGGAGGTGGTATGTTAGAATTGAAGCTCTTGCCCTTGAAATCACCTTTAAAAGGTTGCATGAAATCAAAGATCGATACACCACAATGTATATACTTGAGAGGCTCATCCTTTTTATGGTGGTTCAACAGAATGGAACTCCATATGTTGTAATGCTTATGGATTTCACCTGCCGTAAAGCTGGCTGGGTCGCGAAATATGACGTTTGCTGGTGAACACTTCAGGCGACCCTTTTGCACGTCTTCAATGACAGAAAGAGGCATTGAATTGTCGAAGGTACTTGAAACTCCTGTAAACGTACACCATGTTATGTCAGATGAGGTACTGAAGTCTTTTCTTGCGCCCGCCAATTTCTCTTCAAAGGGTGATGGCAGCTAAGGTGAGGAGTGAACTGGATATTGGGAAAATGCACAAACAAAAGCATTTACTACTGCATAAGATCATGGCATGACACCAACAACAGAAAACCACATTTTGCGTATTTGTTAATATTACAGCAATCTCCTTATTTCTTATTCTAGTTTTTGTAATAAGAATTCACAACATCGCAAAGAACAAAATTAAACTTTCCTGAGTTATCGGCACGGAACTGAACTATGCGTGGAGTTATGAGTAGCAGTGATGGGAAGTGATGTTGAGACATAAACTTCCACAGCACTTTGCCGAACATTGCAGAACAGCAAGGAGGTAAGTTGACTTGCCCAAGACAGCTTGTTACATTACGTGATGATTTGATGGCTTATTTGAAGAATTTGTTTATGAAGAGTAGAGATGCAGCATCACATCTTCTTATATTCATGTTGGCAGATGAAAAGCGAAATATGAAACCATATGCTGTTCCAGTGAGAGTCATGCTTTCCACTTGAAGGATATTGTTCTTATTTAATCACACGTAATTTAACCTTGTATCCCTGGAGTCAGGGAGGACATTCGTATTCATTCGCATTCGTACTCGCAGAAGGACAAGATCTCTTAGAGATAGCTTCGAGAGAGGAAGCAAGTATTCATATTGCTAGATATCATTCGTTGTTATTCATTCGCGTATCATTCATATTCTCGTTTATCAGGTAGTCTTAATAATTTTTTTTCACTGTATATAGTAATTGTTGTGTTTGTGTATAATCACGCAGAGTTTTGTTTCGCTTCGACCTGCCATTCTTCAACAATTTTAGTCCTGAACCGTCACCTGGGGTTCTTGCAGATTTGCCGATAGAACACAGCCAGCGAAAGAAATAAATACACTTCATGGTGCCGTGACCAAGGAACCAATTATTGCAGAATGGCGGAAACTGTGAAAAAGAAGATAAAAGCAAGACAAGGACACAGACTTGTTGTAACCAATACACTCGCAAAAGCCCGTGAACTTATACCGCACGTTGGAATCAAAGCACCCACCGAACTTAAACCGAAACTCGAGTCCTTCTTTAATACGTTAGAGAAAAAGAAAACTGACATCGAAATATTAAATAACGAAATTCTAGACGCATTCGAGAACGATGACGATATTCAAAAAGAAATTCTGGAAAGAGCGCAATTAGAAGAAGACATCAAAGAAGTTATTTTCCGCATCAAAAACGCCTTAAAAGAGAAAACAACAACGCAACCGCCGACACCGCATAACAGTCAAACATTATCACAATCACACAGAAGAGATCAAGTTAAATTGCCGAAATTACCGCTTCTCATCTTCAATGGAGATCCTACGCAATGGACTACGTTCTGGGACAGTTTTAGCTCAAGTATAGACACAAATCAAAGTTTGGCAAATGTCGAGAAATTGCAACATTTGCAAAGGTCTCTCACCGGTCCAGCAACAGAAATGATCGCAGGTTTACAAATCTCTAACGAAAACTATGTTGAAGCAAAGAAGCTGTTGGAAAAACGTTTTGGCAACAAGCAGATAATAATTTCTATACATATCGAAAGTTTGATGAAGCTTCCAAAAATAACATCTTTGTACGATCTGAAGAAACTACGCGTTTTGTACGACAAGACGGAAGCTACCGTGAGCAGCTTAAGAGGATTAGGCATCCAAACAGAAAGTTTTGGGACATTTTTGTCACCAGTTATCATGTCTAAATTACCGACAGAATTACGTCTGATTATAAGCAGAAAACTACCAGAAGAATGGGAGTTAGATGGATTGCTTACACAGTTTGGAGAAGAATTAAACCTTCGTGAGGCATGCACTTTCGCGGCCATCAGTGGACCTACAGCTGCAGCATCCCACCCAGGAATGGCAAGAGGCGGAAATAACGTGAGAACAACAAATCAATCAATGAATTATCAGTCTACTGCAGCTCGCTCTTTACTGGTTCTTTATTGGAAAATAACAGAGAAAGAATTATCCCGACATGTCTTTTTTGTGAAAATAAACATTATTCGGCAAGCTGTGTAGTGGTTACGGACCCAAACGTAAGACAGAAGAAGTTAATCAGGACATCAAAGCAGGAACTGTACATCGAATTCAAAATGTTATCGATGCAAAAGACGACATCACACGGCAATCTGTGGGTCTGATTCAACTCCGCCTCAGTTTCAACGTTCCGCTCCGCAAACAGAAAGCACGCCATACACGCCCACTCCGGAGAACGCAACACCGCAACAAGGTCAACAGCAACAAAATACAGTAAGAACGAATCTTTTTACCGCGCAAAATTCAAAACATAATGTAACATTGCTGCAAACTGCTAAAACTTTGGTGCATAGGATTGATAACTCTCAAGAATTATGTAACGTTAGAGTCATTTTAGATTCCTGTTCTCAGAAAACGTATATTTCTTCACAATTAAGGCGCAAGTTAAATTTGCCAACAGTAAATACGCAAGAAATTCTGATCAAAGAATTTGGTAATGAACAAGGAACGCTAAAGAAATGCGATTTAGTGAAATTAGCAGTAAAATGCGCTGATGGCCTAGCTGTTTATGTTGATGCATATGTATTTGATACTATATGTAGTCCTGTGTCTCATCAGGCCATAGATATCGCAAAGAACATGTATGCGCACTTGAAAACTGCTTACACAGTTTGGAGAAGAATTAAACCTTCGTGAGGCATGCACTTTTGCCGCAATCAGTCGACCAACAGCCGCAGCATCCCACCCAGGAACCGCAAGAGGTCCTGATTTCAAGCAAATGAAACATCTTTTCTTGTCGCGTAACATCTTCTGTCTTACTTTTAGGTCCGTAACCACTACACAGCTTGCCGAATAATGTTTATTTTCACAAAAAAGACACGTCGGAATAATTCTTTCTCTGTTATTTTCCAATAAAGAACCAGTAAAGAGCGTAGCTGCAGTAGACTGATAATTCATTGATTGATTTGTTATTCTCGCGTTATTGTTCTCGGGTGGGATGCTGCGGCTGTAGGTCCACTGATCGCGGCGAAAGTGCATGCCTCACGAAGGTTTAATTCTTCTCCAAACTGTGTAAGCAATCCATCTAACTCCCATTCTTCTGGTAGTTTTCTGCTCATAATCAGACGTAATTCTGTCGGTAATTTAGACATGATAACTGGTGACAAAACTGTCCCAAAACTTTCTGTTTGGATGCCTAATCATCTTAAGCTGAGCACGGTAGCTTCCGTCTTGTCGTACAAAACGCGTAGTTTCTTCAGATCGTACAAAGATGTTATTTTTGGAAGCTCCATCAAACTTTCGATATGTTTAGAAATTATTATCTGCTTGTTGCCAAAACGTTTTTCCAACAGCTTCTTTGCTTCACCATAGTTTTCGTTAGAGATTTGTAAACCTACGATCGTTTCTGCCGCTGGACCGGTGAGAGACCTTTGCAAATATTGCAATTTCTTGACATTTGCCAAACTTTGATTTTTGTCTATACTTGAGCTAAAACTGTCCCAGAACGTAGTCCATTGCGTAGGATCTCCATTGAAGATGAGAAGCAATAATTTCGGCAATTTTACTTGATCTCTTCTGTGTGATTGTGATAATGTTTGACTGTTATGCGGTGTCGGCGGTTGCGTTGTTGTTTTCTCTTTTAAGGTGTTTTTGATGCGGCAAATAACTTCTTCGATGTCTTCTTCTAATTGCTCTCTTTCCAGAATTTCTTTTTAAATATTGTCATCGTTCTCGAATGCGTCTAGAAATTCGTTATTTAATATTTCTATGTCAGTTTTCTTTTTCTCTAAGGTATTAACGAAGGACTCAAGTTTCAATTTAAGTTCGGCGGGTGCTTTGATTCCAACGCATTTGTTCCCGGGTCACGGCACCATGAAGTGTATTTACTTCTTTTGCTGGGCTGTGTTCTATCAGCAAATCTTCAAGAACCCCAGGTGACGATTCAGGACTAAAATCGTTGAAGAATGGCAGGTCGAAGCGAAACAAAACTCTGCGTGATTATACACAAACACAACAATTACTATATACAGCGAAAAAAAATTATTAAGACTACCTGATAAACGAGAATACGAATGATGAATGATACGCGAATGAATAACAACGAATGATATCTAGCAATATGAATACTTGCTTCCTCTCTCGAAGCTATCTCTAAGAGATCTTGTCCTTCTGCGAGTACGAATGCGAATGAATACGAACGTCCTCCCTGACTACAGGGATACAAGGTTATATTACGTGTGATTAAATAAGAACAATATCCTTCAAGTGGAAAGGCATGACTCTCACTGGAACAGCATATGGTTTCATATTTCGCTTTTCATCTGCCAACATGAATATAAGAAGATGTGATGCTGCATCTCTACGTTTCATAAACAAATTCTTCAAATAAGCCATCAAATCATCACGTAATGTAACAAGCTGTCTTGGGCAAGTCAACTTTCCTCCTTGCTGTTCTGCAATCTCACAAAGTATTGCATGGATTTGCTTCTTGTAATCATCAAGCATTTAAATCAGCTTTCTGAAACCTTCAACATCCCATGCCAAAGCAAACAAGCCTTCTTGAGGAGTATTCTTTTTCTCTAAGGTTGTGTTGTAAATCTGCTTAGCCCTTTCAAAACCAGTACTCAAGAACTCCCTGTCTTCCTCCAACTGCACCAAAATCTTACCAAGGTTAACCTCTATAAAACGTTTTCGCTCTCCAAGACCAACATTTGCACCCAACTTTCTTCTATCAACATACAATGTATACAAAGAATCTAGACAACCATCCCCTAAATCACAATCACCAGACCATTCATGTCGCAAAGATTCTCTAAGACCCTGACTTAAATCACACCCATCCGCCTTGATCCAAAATCTTCCTGCTGGATGTTCCTCTGCAATCTTATCAAGAATTTTATCCTGTATTGCAGATGACTTACAAAACTCAGATTCCTTTATCTTCGATTTCAGAGAACGCCAGCTTACTCCAGGAACATTAACTTTAGCAGCCATTGGGTCAAATGTTTTTGGACGAGGATAATGTAACATTGCTGCAAACTGCTAAAACTTTGGTGCATAGGATTGATAACTCTCAAGAATTATGTAACGTTAGAGTCATTTTAGATTCCTGTTCTCAGAAAACGTATATTTCTTCACAATTAAGGCGCAAGGTAAATTTGCCAACAGTAAATACGCAAGAAATTCTGATCAAAGAATTTGGTAATGAACAAGGAACGCTAAAGAAATGCGATTTAGTGAAATTAGCAGTAAAATGCGCTGATGGCCTAGCTGTTTATGTTGATGCATATGTAGTTGATACTATATGTAGTCCTGTGTCTCATCAGGCCATAGATATCGCAAAGAACATGTATCCGCACTTGAAAGATCTCGTTTTAGCAGATAGTGGAGATGGAATTGCGGATTTAGAAATCGATGTTTTGATAGGAGCTGACTATGTTCATTCATTTCTGCTAGACAGTGTAGTACGGGGGGAGCGGCCTTTCAGCCCCGTGGCTATTCTCACTCGTTTTGGCTATGTGTTGAGTGGTCCGTTACAGCTACCCGTTGATAACCCAGTTTCTAACATCATGGTAGCTCATGTGTTGAAAGTTTCTACTCACATTATGGAAAACGACGATGAATTAAAATCACAAGAAAAGAGGATTTGGGATTATGAATCTCTAGGAGTAAAAACTAACGAAATCAATGAAAACGCTAACGAATTATTGCAAGGAAAAATTTCGCACAATGGTCAAAGGTACCAAGTCTCTCTTCCATTTAAGGAAACACATCCATTAATTCCTGATAACTACTAAGTCGCAAAATAACGCCTAAATTCGCAACTAAAGCGTTTGAATTTAAACGTTGAAAGATTTGAAGAATACGATAAAGTAATACAAGAACAGTTGAGATCAGGAATTATCGAAAAGGTAGAAGAAAATGAAGAAAATTTCGAACCGGGATCCGTGCATTACATTCCCCATAGAGAGGTAATAAAACATGAACGTGAAACAACCAAATTACGCATTGTTTACGACGCTAGCGCAAAATTAAATGGGGAAGTAAGTCTCAATGATTGTTTACATCCTGGGCCAAATCTTGCACCTCTCATATTCGATATCCTTTTAAGATTTCGCCTTCACAAAATTGCGCTCGTTGGGGATCTCAAAAAAGCATTTCTCCAAATATCAATCGACGAAAAACAACGCAATCTTTTGAGATTTTTGTGGATAGACTGTACTGATGTCAAAAATCCGAAAATCGTTAAACTCAGATTCGGTCGCCTAGCATTTGGGTTGACTAGCTCGCCTTTCATCCTCAACGCTGTTATTCGACATCATTTGGAAAACTATAAAAACGAAAATGCAGAATTTGTCGAAAATGTCATAAATTCATTATACGTCGATGATTACGCTTTGTCTTTTAGTTCAGAAACAATACCTGGAAAGGATGGTATTGTAGGAGCAGTGGAACTACGTACATCGGATAAATCTGGAAAAACAATTGTCATCAAACGACCGATACAAAATCTCTACCCATTGGAAGTAGAAGACGAAGCAGAGGAGAACTTAGAACGTGTTGAAAACGAAGATGAAGATATCGAACTTCAAAATGTATCTATTAAAATGGTAAAGGACGAAGATGTAATTGAACACATTTCTTAATTAATCATATTAATTCGTTTTGTTCTCTAATGATTGACTTTGTCAATCAGGGGGGGTGAAGGATATTGTTCTTATTTAATCACACGTAATATAAACTTGTATCCCTGTAGTCAGAGAGGACATTCGTATTCATTCGCATTCGTACTCGCAGAAGGACAAGATCTCTTAGAGATAGCTTCGAGAGAGGAAGCAGGTATTCATATCGCTGGATATCATTCGTTGTTATTCACTCGCGTATCTTTCGTATTCTCGTTTATCAGGTAGTCTTAATAATTTTTTTTTCGCTGTATATAGTAATTGTTGTGTTTGTGTATAATCACGCAGAGTTTTGTTTGGCTTCGACCTGCCATTCTTCAACGATTTTAGTCCTTAACCGTCATCTGGGGTTCTTGAAGATTTGCAGATAGAACACAGCCCAGCAAAAGAAATAAATACACTTCACCACTCTTTGACAGATGAAAAAGTTAGAGAGCTGAGGGATGACCTTAAAGCTGCATTGGTGGAAAGAGGTCTTGTTGTTGTGGGATTTGTCACTGATGGTGAGTGAAATTCAATAAGAACCCAAGGAAGCAAGCGACCATTGTCAGTTATTCAGCTGTTAGCAAATGCAAAGAAAGAGGCCAACAAGACAAGGATAAATACCATCAGGCAATATTTCATACTGTCAAAGGACAAGCAGCCAATGAAGAGGCATCCAGCTATACCTCTAGAAGATGTTATGTTTCTGAATGAACTTTGTAGCAATGACACAAAACTTGAAGATTCTATTTTCATTTTCAGAAGAGCAAAGTTCTTTCCATTTCAATATGATCCAGAACCATGGTCTTATGGGGAAAAAGTCAATCAACAAACTGCTTGTTTTAAATCTGTTTTTGCACAGTATCTTTACATAAACGAAATAAACAAATACACATCAGCAGGCATAGATTTCATTCATCAAGGTTATGTTCCAGAGCAATGCTCAGTTTCTTGTGAGTTCATTCATGAGAGGGAAGATCATGGGCACCTGCTCAAGCGATTGACAAATTGTTTCCGACAAGGTGATTTCTTAGAAATATCTATGACACCATTTGTTGAAGCTCTTTCTGATCCTAACACTGGGTTGACAAAGAAGGCATTGTCTGGAGAGAGGAAACATAATGTACATGACTGTGAGCTCATATGGTCCAGAGGTGTACTTGAGTATTTCATAAGCAAAGGTCACAATGATGAAGCACAGTTAGTGAAAACAATAAGAAATTGGCACAAGGCAGTTGATTGGCGTGGCCTGAGTGAAACGGAGAGATCTGGTTTTGTAAAAGACATGCTGAACTTGCTGTTAAGTGATTGGTTTCCATGCTATGATGAAGATAATATAGATTTCAGATGTCTTGATGTTGCTAGAAGTTTGACAAGAAACCGAGTAAGAGGGCCAACCAGAGAAGTTGTTGTGGGACTGCTTGTAAAACTTACAAGTCTTGAGCTCCGGAGAGCTGAGTATGCAGCCCGTGGTTTACCACCAGAACATCCAAGAAGTTGTACAAGTCATGATGTTGAGTCCTTCATCTCCACCTTGCATCAGATGCTTTGTGATGCATTTGACACAAAAGCTTTTACAACTTATTTCCAAAGATAATGAATGAGTGCTTCAAAAGAATCAATCCTGACACAAAATTCTTCTACTGGACTGGTCCAAAGCATAGATTTAGAGACTTCCCATTGCAGTCATTTAACATGCCGTCACATTACTCAAAAGAAAGACTTGATATGGTGAAGCCATCAAGAAGAGAAGATCCTGGAGTTTTCTGTGCGAAGAGAGCTATGTTATCTGTACATAATGCAACCACAGTGAGGACAAAATTTCACAAGTTTCCTGAAACACTACCGGTACCTCCTGATCCATATAAATGAATAGAAGAAGTTGAATAATAATGGATAGAAAATAAAAAAATTAAATCTATACAAGAACATAAAGTACTTTATCAAAGTTATTTACATCATGGAACTTTTGTTCCTGCTTATTATGAAGAAATTGAAGCCTTGCTGCTGATTATTATGATGAATTTGTTTGCTGTTATAAACCAATTGGAACTTCTGTTCCTGATTACTCTGAAGAACTTTTTTGCTGATATTGCCCATTTGAAGTCTTGCTGCTGATTATTATGATGAATTTTTTTGCTGTTATAAACCCATTGGAGCATCTGTTCCTGATTACTCTGAAGAACTTTTTGATATTGCTTTGATATTGCCCATTTGAAGTCTTGCTGCTGATTATTATGATGAATTTTTTTGCTGTTATAAACCCATTGGAGCATCTGTTCCTGATTACTCTGAAGAACTTTTCTGCTGATATTGCCCGTTTGAAGTCTTGCTGCTGATTATTATGATGAATTTGTTTGCTGTTATAAACCCATTGGAGCATTTGGTCCTGATTACTCTGAAGAACTTTTTTGCTGATATTGCCCATTTGAAGTCTTGCTGCTGATTATTATGATGAATGTGTTTGCTGTTATAAACCCATTGGAGCATCTGTTCCTGATTACTCTGAAGAACTTTTTTGCTGATATTGCCCATTGGAAGTCTTGCTGCTGATTATTATGATGAATGTGTTTGCTGTTATAAACCCATTGGAGCATCTGTTCCTGATTACTCTGAAGAACTTTTCTGCTGATATTGCCCATTTGAAGTCTTGCTGCTGATTATTATGATGAATGTGTTTGCTGTTATAAACCCATTGGAGCATCTGTTCCTGATTACTCTGAAGAACTTTTTTGCTGATATTGCCCGTTTGAAGTCTTGCTGCTGATTATTATGATGAATTTGTTTGCTGTTATAAACCCATTGGAGCATCTGTTCCTGATTACTCTCAAGAACTTTTTTGCTGATATTGCCCATTTGTAGTCTTGCTGCCGATTATTATGATGAATTTGTTTGCTGTTATAAACCCATTGGAGCATCTATTCCTGATTACTCTGAAGAACCTTTTTGCTGATATTGCCGATTTGAAGTCATGCTGCTGATTATTATGATGAACTTGTTTGCTGTTATAAATCCATTGGAATTTCTGTTCCTGATTACTTTGAAGAACCTTTTTGCTGATATTGCCGATTTGAAGTCTTGCTGCTGATTATTATGATGAACTTGTTTGCTGCTCAATCGCCCGCCTGACAACAATCTATTTTTCGAAACATTCCACGAAGTATTGGAAAGAATCTGGCTGAAAAGGAAAAATGTTTTGTTGGAGATCTAAAAGCCACACCCGAGCACTTTTATAAAGTGACACCATCCACAGATTCAATCAGTATAACAGAGCAGCAAGTAAAAAAGAAGCTTGAAAGCATCCGTCGGAAAGCAGGCGGAATGGATGGGATAGGCGCTCGGGAACTAGCTGCAGCTGGAGATAAGCTTTTTGAAGGGCTTTACGGAATATACAGTAGAAGTATAAACGAAAGCAAGTTCCCTGATTATTGGAAAACAGGACAAGTCCATGCAGCTTTCAAGCAAGGAATATCTTCAGAAAGGGCTAACTACAGGCCGTTGATAAATTTGAATGGCAAGGTCTTAGAAAATCTTGTTTGTGACTCAATCGATAGCCACACTGCTGAAACTGGATTGATACACCCAAACCAATGGGCATTCCAGAAGGGTATCTCCCCAGAATCTCTACTCATTTTTCTCTCTGAAACTTGGAAAAAAGCTATCGATGATGGTTTCAAAGTTGGAGTTCTATATGTCGACTTCAAGAAAGCCTTCGACACGATAAATCATGACGTCTTGAAAGCAAAACTGCAAGCAGCTGGTATATCCGGTGCCTTTCATGATTGGCTGTCTTCTTATCTATCGAACAGAAGGCAGTTTGTTTCCATTAATGGAGAAAAATCAAACACACAGCCAGTAGAAGTGGGGTACCCCAGGGGTCGTTACTTGGCCCGAGGCTCTTTTCATTGTATGTCAATGACCTACCGGCTACAGAGACAACTGGTTATATCCATATGTTTGCTGATGATACAACCATTTTTTATATTGCAAAAGATGTGGAAACCATTGTTCACGCTTTAAACTTAATACTGGTAAAATTCTACAACTGGTGTCAGCAGAACAAACTCATGGTGCACACAGGCAAAACTGAGGCCATGCTTATTCCTGGTACCCCCTTCATAGGACCAATGAGAGAAGTAAAATTTTGAGATTCAACCATAGAGTTCAAAGAACAATCCAAATTTTTGGGAATAATAATAGATAACAAGTTAAGCTGGAGACCCCAGGTTGATGCGGTTCGAAAACAGTATGCCACAAAACTTAAGCAACCAAAACGATTAAAAGGTTTACCAAGCAAAGTTCTGGAGGAAATATATTTTAAAGCCATTGTATCCACCGTATCATACTGTATATCAGTATGGGGGACATCACATGTCTCACTGACAAACCAGTTAGAGTCATTGCATGTCAAAGCTGCTAAATTGATTCATGGTATCCCAAGCAAAACAAGTGATAATAAAGTCCTTGACATTGTAAAATGGAAACCTGTAACTTACATTTAAAAAAGAAGACTTGCTTCCCTGATGTTTAAAATTTACACACAATCTCTACCAGAACAGTTAGTCAATCTATTTGAGAGGAATACTCAAACACGCCAGTTGAGAAGAAATAACTGTTTCTCTCTAATACGACCTACAACGGAATATGGCCGACTTTCAATTAGATTTAGGGGTCCATCAGTTTGGGGAGTGCTCCCCCCAGATATAAAAAATTCGAAAACTTGTGAAAGCTTTAAGATCAATCTAAAAAAATGCAGTAAGAAAATGGACTCTATCAATTTAAATAAAGGCCTAGTGGCCACAACGTTTATAAACTCAGAGTACAGTTATTTTTAAAGACTTACAAATGCATGCTTTTTTTTATTATAAATTGTATTAGGCTTTTTTCCTTTTTTGGCAGGTCCACACCAGCCTTCGGGCTGACTCAAACCAGACCCGCCTAAACAAATATTTTTATGTATGTATGTATGTATGTATGTTATATATCCATTGGAATTTCTGTTCCTGATTACTTTGAAGAACCTTTTTGCTGATATTGCCGATTTGAAATCATGCTGCTGATTATTATGATGAACTTGTTTGCTGTTATAACTCCATTGGAATTTCTGTTCCTGATTACTTTGAAGAACCTCAGAATAGAACATTGGGTGTCTTTGTAACAGATTGGGAGGAAAAGAAATCAAGTAATTCCAAGACTCCTCTACAACTGCTGATAATTTTATTCTAGAAAAGCCAGCCAATGTTGCTGATAAATCCTGCTACAGTGAGTGGGTGGCACCCCATGATACCCCTGCCTTCAGCAGACAATACAGACCACTCTGGTCTGGGGGACAGGAAGCCATTCAGAAAGATTTTTTCATAGCTGAATTTGTTCGAAATTGGATACAGAGACATTTGTACTGAACTTTTTCATTATAGTAATAAATGTTAGTGTTGTAGGTTTCCCCCCTGTTTTCTTTGTCACTTCCTGTTTTTACCCCACGTAGGGAGGAAGTGTAGTTTTAGTTTCAGTTCGATTTAGTTTTTATTCAACCTAGCTGTTTATTTCTATTGTCCGATATTTAACAGAAATATCGATATCTACAATTCTACAAGTTTCAAGTTAGTTATATCTACAGTTCTAAAAGGCTCAAGTTGGTCTTATCCATTGTCTAGCTACGTTATTCTACCGTTTTGGTTATTCTATTTTATTTCGTTTGGTGCGTGTGCCTACCAAGTAAGTTTGTTTAATTAATTTTGTTATTCTTATCTATAGCTCTGATTTACTTATCGTTTTGTATTTTAATTTATTCTAGTTCGAACCGATATTCTTAACGACATTCTTATGACTTCTAATTAGTAAGACTTTCTTTCAACCGACTTCGTATCTTATCGACATTTGTATCCACTTATCGATTTATTACGACTTTCATATTATCGACTTCGATATCATCATCCTTGATTCGCTTCGTCGTGCTCGTATTCATAATCTTTGGTATTCTTATTAAACTGTTCCTGTTCTGTTTTTAATTATATCGTGTTTGTTGACTATTCCTGTGTTTTTTTGTCTTCGTGTCTACCGTCGAGTTCGTTTTTATCGCTACGCACCATTTCTACCCCTGTAACGCGCGTGGATTTTGCATCTCTACTTGTTTATGTTCGTTTCTATCCTTGCAAGAAGTTACATTAGTTCGAATTTGTTCGCACAGTTGTGAAATTCGCGTGTTATTCTCAGCATGTTGCAAGTTTCTATGACAGATCACGTGAAGGAAGTGATTGATTAACTGTCATCTACCAACTCAATTTAACTCGTGTTGAAGGCATCAGATTACAGATTTTTGACGTCAAAATGGCGCAAGCACTCGATAATTCAATTGAAAATCTTAAAAAGGCCCGCAGTTCTGCTAAGGGAAATGTATCCAGAAAGGCAAATAAAATATCCGAATTAATGAGAATAAATGGCGATCCTAGCACTGTAAGAGCAATCGCAAAGGAACTAAGAGAATCATTTAAGGACTTTCAAAAGGCTCATGAAGAATATGACAATAGGCTAGAAGCACAAAGCGAAAAGGATGAATCTTCGCGCTATTACGTCGCTGTCGTTGAATTAGTTGCAAACCTAGAAAGAGAAATCAGTACATGGCTTATGAAGCCTAAATCAATCAGTGCAAGAGATCTTCAACCAGAGGATTCAGCAAGCAATGTTTCGTCCTCAAAAGGGTCATCTAGCTCAAGGGCAAGTTCAGGTAGAAGCTCAGTAAGCGAAAAGGCAAAGGCTGCAGCAAGAAAGGCAGCATTAGAAGCCAAGGCAGAGGGGCTAAAGAAAATGCATGAGCTACAGATCGAAGAGCTCAAGATTCAACAGAAAAAGTCTGAATTGCAGATTACCTCAGATATCTGAATGTATGAACAAGCTGAAGCTGATGATTGCAGCTCGTACGCTGGATTCAGACAATCGCAATCGCAGCCAGATATCTATCGGCCTCTGCGAGCTGACCCGATACCAATGTTATCTAGTTTCGAGCAGCCAAGACAGTTCTTTCAACAACCATCCTTTATGCAACAAAATTTGCAGCATCAAAATAATGCTCTTCAGTAGTTGATAATGCAGCAACATCAAGGTGTCAAGTCGCTAACATTGCCACAACCAACAATGCAGGTTTTTAGCGGAAATCCAGTCGATTACTGTGATTTTATTTGTTCTTTCGAGCATATCATTGAAGAAAAGACACAAAGCCCGAGCACTCGCTTGTACTACTTGGTGCAATACACATCTGGTTCTGCTCAAGAGCTCATGAAAAGCTGTCTGTCAATGAACGAAAGTGAAGGATATGCCAAGGCTAGACGACTGCTTAAGGAGAGATTTGGCCAGGACTACAGAGTTGCAGCAGCACATGTAAAAAGAATAGTCGAAGGTCCCCCAATAAAGGCTGAGGATGGCAACGCACTACAGCGTTTTTCAATAGAGCTCACAAGC
Organism: Chrysaora quinquecirrha; assembly: GCA_014526335.1. Classification (NCBI taxonomy): domain Eukaryota; kingdom Metazoa; phylum Cnidaria; class Scyphozoa; order Semaeostomeae; family Pelagiidae; genus Chrysaora; species Chrysaora quinquecirrha. Next base: position 445,603 of record JACTAT010000152.1, read on the forward strand.
TGCACTAACACTCTGAAAAAGATTGGCTACACAAATAAGCTCGATAACCCCGACAATTTGAAGAAAATTGTTGATCGCCTGAATTGTGCAATACACATCTGGTTCTGCTCAAGAGCTCATGAAAAGCTGTCTGTCAATGAACGAAAGTGAAGGATATGCCAAGGCTAGACGACTGCTTAAGGAGAGATTTGGCCAGGACTACAGAGTTGCAGCAGCACATGTAAAAAGAATAGTCGAAGGTCCCCCAATAAAGGCTGAGGATGGCAAGGCACTACAGCGTTTTTCAATAGAGCTCACAAGCTGCACTAACACTCTGAAAAAGATTGGCTACACAAATAAGCTCGATAACCCCAACAATTTGAAGAAAATTGTTGATCGCCTGCCGTATGGTCTCAAATCTAAATGGAGAGATGCCGTTGATCGCATCATGGAGAAGGAGCATAGAGATATCACAGTTCAAGATATAACAGATTTCGTCTCCGCTAAGGCAAGAGCAGCTACTCATCCAGTTTTTGGCCAATTGACCAGTGAAAACAAGGCAAGACAAGCTCCTAACAAACAAGGGCGACAGACAAATCCTAGAGCAGCTGGATTTGCTACTCAAACTGACTCACAGCCTCCAAAGACATCAAACAAGAAACCTGAGTGTCCCCTATGCAACAATAGCCACTGGTTGTCTAGATGTGATAGATTTTGCAAGCAATCTCTTGAAGAAAGACAAAGGTTCATAAAGGACAAAAAACTTTGCATAAATTGCCTTTCAGATGGTCATTTCGTTCGCTCCTGCTCAAGACAGAGCTTCTGCAAAGTAGATGGATGCAGTGGCAAGCATTCAACCTTTCTGCATCCCAAGTCAAATCAAAGTGTTCCAAGAAACAACAATGGGAGTGTAATCTCTAACGAAATAAGTGAGCAAGTATCTGATAGTAATTCTACATCAGCTAGCAATGGCTACGTTGAAGTGTCAGAGGGCTCAAGTTTTTCAACAACCTCTACCACGACTGCACTCGCAATCGTTCCAGTTCTAGTCAAAGCAAGAGATGGTACTAAGATGGTAGAAACGTACGCCTTCTTAGACTCAGGCTCAAATACATCATTTTGTACTGAAGATCTTCTACGAAAGCTTCAGATTGAAGGAAGGAAGACAAAGCTTTCATTGACCATAATGCATGGTGAAAACAAGGCTATTGATTGCTCTTTGGTGAGTTTGCAAGTTTCAGACTTGAACAAAGCCAAGTATATCGACCTGCCTATGGTATTCTCCAGGCCAACTCTGCCTATCTCTACTGATTCTTTTAGTAACCAAGAAGATGTTAACCGTTGGCCATATCTACAGGGAATAAACATTCCAAACATCGACGCCGAGATAGGTCTTCTGATAGGAAGTGACGTTCCTCAAGCTCTACAACCAATCGAAGTACGAGAAAGTCAAAATGGTGGCCCATTTGCCACAAAAACTGCCTTAGGCTGGGTTCTGAATGGCCTACTAGGGAGAAAGGAGCCAAGAGTTCATACTTCAAATTTTGTGCAAGCAACTCAGTCTCTGAACGAACAGTTCTTAGAATTCTGCAATATGGAATTCAATGACACTGCATATTCTACTAAAGCAGCTATGTCGCAGAACGATTACAAGGCTTTAGACATTATGGAGAAAACTATAAAACTATTTGATGGCCATTACGAGATGGCATTACCTTAGAAGGATTATCCGCCACCTCTACCAAACAACAGGCCTTTAGCTGAGCATAGATTGTCTCTCTTAAAGAAACGTTTGCAGAAGGACCCTGTTGTGCTTGAGAAGTATGAAGAATTCATGGGGAAGATGATAACGAAGGATTACGCTAGACAGGTTTCAAGTCAAGATCCTGGACTACTTCAAACACATTGGTATCTGCTGCATCATCCCGTATTCAACCCACAGAAGCCTGGAAAAATAAGAGTTGTGTTCGACTGTTCCGCCAAGTATCAAGGTACTTCACTTAATGACCAGCTCTTACAGGGGCCGGACTTGACGAATACTTTGGTGGGTGTTTTAACAAGATTCAGGCAGGCTGTCATGGCGGACATAGAAGCCATGTTCCACCAAGTAAGAGTGCGCCCAAGTGATTGCGATGCATTAAGATTTTTATGGTGGCCCAACAGAGACCTGCACAATCCTGCTGAAGAATATCAGATGCGAGTACACCTTTTCGGAGGCACATCCTCTCCAAGCTGCGCAAACTTTGCATTAAGGAAGACTGCACAAGACAATCAGGCGGAATTCGATCCCGCAACGTTACAAACCGTCCATCAGAACTTTTACGTGGACGACTGTTTAAAATCAGCTAGCACAGAAGATGAAGCTATCAGGCTTGCAGCTCAGCTACGTGAGCTTCTCCAGAGAGGAGGATTTATATTGACGAAATGGCTTTCCAACTCAAAACGAGTTGTCAAATCTCTACCGGAATCTGAGAGAGCAGAACAAATCAAAGAGCTTAATTTCGACAAGCTACCTGTAGAAAGAGCTCTCTGAGTACAATGGAACGTGTGCTCTGACCAATTTGGTTTCAAGATTATTATCAAGGATCGACCCGCAACAAGAAGAGGCACCCTTTCCGTTGTCAGTTCCGTCTACGACCCACTAGGGTTCGCTGCCCCCTTCGTGCTCAAGGCAAAAATGCTTCTGCAAGAAATGTGTCGGAGAAAGCTTGGCTGGGACGAGGAGATCCCAGAAGAGTTGCAGAATCAGTGGTTAGCTTGGCTACAAGAGCTTCCGAATCTTGAGAAAGTGAAAATCAATCGGTGTTTCAAGTCAATAGCTTCCAGCGAAATCACTTCAAGCGAGCTCCACCATTTTTCAGATGCTTCCCAGTCAGCTTATAGAGTTGTGACATATCTACGATCTGAAGACAACGATGGCAATGTCAATTGTTCGTTCGTTATGGGCAAGTCTCGTCTTGCTCCTATCAAGTCTGTGACAATACCACGACTTGAACTTTCAGCAGCAGTAGTAACTACAAGACTAGATAAAATCGCCAAACAAGAAATTACACTGTCAATCGATCGTTCGTTTTTCTGGACAGACAGTACGTGTGTTCTGCAATATATAGACAATCAGGATAAACGCTTTCAAACATTCGTCGCAAATAGAGTAGCTACGATACATGACGCATCGTCTCCAACACAGTGGAGTTATGTCAATACACAATACGACCCTGCAGACGACGCTTCAAGAGGAGTATCTCCCGACAATCTTCAACGCTGGATTAATGGTCCAGAGTTTTTTCACAATCGCCTGAGTCTTTGCCAAGGAGGCCCATCGATATGAGCAATGAAATACCAGCTGACGACCCAGAAGTAAAGAAAGTATCTACGGTTTGTGCTAATGAAGTTTCTCAGCAAGATACCTTCACCGATATCATTGAAAGGTTTTCAACATGGAATCGCCTGAAGAGAGTAATTACATGGATTCTTCGCTTCAGAAATAATTTGCAACGGAAAATGTCGCTAAAAGGAAGAATGGGCTACGTAATACTACACAGTATACTGCTGAAGTAACACCTCTCAGTTTAATTGAGCTAAGGCAAGCAGAATCTACTATCCTCCAGAATGTTCAGAGGAGATGCTTCAAGGAAGAATTCGACTTCTTGGAAAGGCTTCAGGCTAAACCCAGCGGAAATCAAAGAAATGCTTTGAAAAATTCGAGTTGCATCTATAAGCTTGATCCAATTCTTAACAAAGGCCTTATTTGGGTTGGAGGCTGTCTTCGACGATCACCAATCAGCAGCGAAGCCAAGTGCCCAATAATTCTGCCAAAGAAACATCACATCGTGGACCTGATCATTCGACATTATCATAACTTTGTCGGTCACTCTGGTCTCGAATATACACTATCCATCGTTCGACAGCATTTTTGGGTTATCAACAGAAGAGCAAATGTTCGGAGAATCATCATTCAATGCGTCAGCTGCAGAAAACATCAAGGTCGTGTCGTTCAACAAAAAATGGCCGATCTGCCCGAAGATAGTGTGATGCCGTCGAAACCGCCGTTTTCATATACAGGAGTCGATTGCTTTGGTCCATTCATCGTGAAAAGCGGAAGGACAACCGTCAAACGCTACGGAGTATTGTTCACTTGTCTTACAATTCGAGCCATTCACATCGAAGTGGCGAGTTCGTTGGATACTGATTCTTTTCTCAACGCCCTGCGACGTTTTATAGCCCGACGAGGTCAACCGGAGAAAATCAGGTCGGACAACGGCAGTAATTTCACAAGTGCTGATAAAGAGCTTCGTCAATCAATCAAGGACTGGAATCAATCTCGTATTCATGATTTTCTGCTACAACGAAATATCGAATGGCAATTCAATCCACCCACCGGTTCACACCATGGAGGCGTATGGGAGCGCTGCATTAGAACAGTGAGAAAGGTAATGCAAGCCCTCATGAAGGAACAGATTCTATGCGAAGTCGAGTCCATCGTTAATGCACGTCCCATCATAAAGCAATCAGACGATCAACGGGACTTAGAGCCTTTAACTTCGAATCACCTTTTGTTATCGCGAGCCGAATCAGCTATTCCACCTGGAATTTTCCTCAAAGAAGATAACTATAGTCGACGTCGTTGGCGTCAAGTGCAATACTTAGCAGATGTATTGTGGCGTCGCTGGATCAGAGAATACTTACCATCCCTGCAATAACGCCAAAAGTGGACCAAACAACATAGCAACATCAGCGCAGATGATGTAGTCTTGATCTTGGACGAAAGTAAACCTCGTAACATGTGGCCGCTTGGACGAGTTCTCGAAACATACCACAATCGCCATGATGGATTAGTTCGATCCGCAAAATTGAAAACGAAGTCAAGTATTCTTGTTCGTCCTGTTTCAAAGATCGTGTTGTTGGAGTCTAGTAATGATGTTCAGAAGTAATTATTCAAGAACAGACGAACGTAACTTTTATTACTGTATTTAAGTTTATTGACTAAAGGCTTCTCTTTAGTTTCGCCTTAAAGGGGCCGGAATGTTAATGTTGTAGGTTTCCCCCCTGTTTTCTTTGTCACTTCCTGTTTTTACCCCACGTAGGGAGGAAGTGTAGTTTTAGTTTCAGTTCGATTTAGTTTTGATTCAACCTAGCTCTTTATTTCTATTGTCCAATATTTAACAGAAATATCGATATCTACAATTCTACAAGTTTCAAGTTAGTTATATCTACAGTTCTAAAAGGCTCAAGTTGGTCTTATCCATTGTCTAGCTACGTTATTCTACAGTTTTGGTTATTCTATTTTATTTCGTTTGGTGCGTGTGCCTACCAAAGTAAGTTTGTTTAATTAATTTTGCTATTCTTATCTATAGTTCTGATTTACTCGTGATTTAATTTAGCTAACTTAGGTTTCGTTATCTACAATATCTTATCGTTTTTTATTTTAATTTATTCTAGCTCGAACCGATATTCTTAACGACATTCTTACGACTTCGAATTAGTACGACTTTCTATCAACCGACTTCGTATCTTATCGACATTTGTATCCACTTATCGATTTATTAAGACCTTCATATTATCAACTTCGATATCATCATCCTTGATTCGCTTCGTCGTGCTGGTATTCATAATCTTTGGTATTCTTATTAAACTGTTCCTGTTCTGTTTTTAATTATATCGTGTTTGTTGACTATTCCTGTGTTTCTGTCTTCGTGTCTACCGTCGAGTTCGTTTTTATCGCTACACACCATTTCTACCCCTGTAACGCGCTTGGATTTTGCATCTCTACTTGTTTATGTTCGTTTCTATCCTTGCAAGAAGTTACAATAAATTATTATTATGCAAGACTCATTTTACCATGATTTAGGTGCATATTACTATAGCAGAATTTCTCAGCAATGTTGGCTTTCTTAGAATAGAATTATCCGCAGTTTTAGAGGACTCATAGATTAAATCATCTAAGGTCAACAGCATGACTGCAAACGGGTTTCTAACAGCAAAAACGTTACTCACAACACTCGGGAACAAAAGTTCCAATGGGTTTATAACAGCAAAGAAGTTCATCACAAAAATAAGGAAAAACATTCCTATAGTTTTATAACAGCAAACAAGTTCATCATAATAATCATAAAGTTCATCGAACATCAAGTGTCAGAAATCCACAAGCTGGCAATGAAAGACTACTCTTACTGTGTTCTTGAACATTCTGATGCCATTAACCAATCTTTGTTGCTTTTAGTTCCATATAGAAGCCATACCCTTCTTCTTCATCAAAATCACGAATGTTAAACTTTGTGTTTGACTTCCAATCGGAGATGAGCTCCACTTTGAGCAAAGGATGTAGGTATTGAGCCATTTCTTTGGCAATGTAACCAACTGACATGTATCCATCACTGTAGTCAACTTGCACAAGTATGGAATTTTGTTAAATTCATTGTCTGCCTCTGGCATTAGCCAAGTACTGACACTCTGTCTTGATCTTCGCCATTTTCTTTCAGCCTCTTTCAAAGATTTCTGGAGCCTCTTGTTGTACCGTAATTCAAGCACCTTGAACTTAACAGGGAATTTTTCATCTGGAAACCTCATTGGCCGGACAATAATGGGTGCTGCTTGAATACTTTGTGCTGTCCCTGATTATTATCTTCATCTGCTGCAAATAACTCAGGTTGGGATTTAAAAAGATGTATTGTATATGTATTCTCAGATTGTTTTTGTAGGGAGAATTGAAAATTGTGGGTCTCTTATATCTTTTGGAGAAATATTGTCAAGAATAAATTGTAAACGGTCCTTTTAAGGAAATCTGTACTGCAAATCAGCTAAACATTTGCCATCAAAAATGCTTTCTTGTACTTGATGTAGATGTACAATGGTAAATGAATGTGGAACCATTTCATGCTTGAAATTACATAAGATAACCTGAAGATATTGTGCATAATCATTGGGTACAGGACTTTCAGTGCCAAGCATTTTCTCATTTACTTTTTCAGGTGACTTGAAATCTCTAACCAGGTTGTATGTTTTCCTAACACCGCTGCCTCGGACAGACCTTAGATAGTCACAGCCTGCAAATATTGCCATGCAAATGAACCTATCTTTTATAAATCCATTAAAATTTCTATTATATTGCTTTCGCTTTAGTATATTTGAAAGAGATTTTAACACTGTTGTTATCAAAATTGAACTTATAAATCACTTTGGTATATAGCTCACCACCAAAAACGAATAGGTCTGAATCTTCAGATATGATGTCATCTATGAGAACAATCTTTTGAAGATGCCTCAACTGGGGATAACTTTCAAAAGGAGCAATTATACAGCCCATAACATGAGCTCTGCAGCTTCTTATTGCCATTACCAAATCTTAATGTGTGATGTGAAGTGACTGCTTGAGAAATCTGTATGCCTCTGCTCTGTCTCCTCGGATCAATGCTGCTTTTCCTTTCTCTTCTCCTTTGTGGTAATGCTGATCTTACTGCATTATCAGCCTCTTTCTTTATTGGCACACAACCATTTAAAACTAAAACTGGCTTGGCCCGAATCATATCATTTTTTCAACTTGTCGGACAACATAATTAATATGCTCTTCACAAAGAATGCCCCTTTAGGCCATTCAAGTCGAAATCTTCAACATACTCCTCCAGAAACGGTAAAAGGCCACGTATTCCCATTATAGATAAACTAGAGACTAAAGAATACGCAACCAAAGAACGATATTGTAGGTGACTGCAAAGAATATTGAAGATGTTAAAAGATGTGCCTAGGCCAACAAAAGTTTGGACATCCGCACACAAATCCAACTTTTTAGAACTGCAACGATGTAGCCTCTTACTTGTGAGACTAAAATGAGCATGGGCGAACCCGCTTCCCACCCCACTTCACATTTAGGTACTGACCTGGTCCAACCATGCTTGACTGCAGAGTGATCTGACGAGAACTGGAATATTCATGGCAGTGTGGTTGTAGGCAGTATATAAAAAATTAAATGTGCTTCACACTGCAGTTGTTCTTGCACAAATACATATTTAGCCTCACAGCTGTCTTCCAATATCTATTCTTGCGTTAATAATTTGAAATATTGGCCGATCATTCCCTAAATCTCAAATTCATTTCCAATACAATCAAGGTTTGATTTAAAACAATGAAGCCTACAACATCAGATGTTCCCACACGGTCACCCGTCTAGGTACTGACCTGGCCCAACCATGCTTGACTGCAGTGATCTGACGAGAACCGGAAATTCATGGTGGTGTGGTTGTAGGCAGTATATAAAAATTTAAAAGTGCTTCACACTGCAGTTGTTCTAGCACAAATAGACATTCAGCCTCACAGATGTCTTCCAATATCTATTCTTGCATTAATAACTTGAAATATTGGCCCATCATTCCTTTCTAGTTCTGGATTATGATATTTTTTCAATTCATCTGCAATACAATCATGATTTGATGTAAAAAATTCAATTTAAAACAATGAAGCCTACAACACCAGGTGTTCCCAGGCGGTCCCCCATCTAAGTTCTCACCTGGCCCAACCATGCTTGACTGCGGTGCTCTGACGAGAACCGGTATATTCATGGTAGTGTGGTCGTAGGCAATACATAAATAATTGAATGTGCTTCATACTTCTGTTTTTCTTGCAGAAATACACATTTTGCCTCACAGCTGTCTTCCAATATCTATTCTCACCGGGGACAAATCTCTGAATTCGTAACAAGGCTAAGATAAGACAATCTAAAGACCCCCTGAGGATACATTCAGCAAGGCAATGACCTCCTAAGGGGATTTGTTGGGTTATAAAACTCAATGCATGTGATTTAGCCATCCTTCTTCAGCAACTCAAAACATAAGATGAAGCTGCTGCTGTGAATGAGGCACTACAGCCGTCGCTGCCAAGAGATTTCTGGCCTAACAAACTGTTTTGTGGTTTTGTACTCAACGCTGCAAGTCCAAGAGGAAAGGAGCCCTCACAATGCGTCTTATGCTTTCAGTATTATTTTCTTTTCTTCACCTTTTCAAAGCATTCGTATTTTGCACTACCGAATTGCCGTCTTTTGATGGATTTGCTTGCTAACATCCTCTGTATATTTTCCTAAACACACACGTGTAGGCCTACTTTATTTTTTGTCCTGACGTTTGGCCTAACTGCGTGTAGATATGTCTCAAATATATTTCATCTGCTTATTTGAATTGGTGCACTTTTAGGAACTGTATATACCCAACTTTACTCGCTACACTATGTGCACCGTTATTCATGTCTTGTTGTTTTCATATAACCATCGTTCAATCACCTCAAGGCTGATTTGTTCCTTACCTTACATTACCCAGTACCTTTGTACTACTTAAGTAGGCTTATGTTTCTTGATCTAGTTTTGCACTATTGTATTGATCTTTCATTGTTGAGGCACTGGGCTAGTATACAGTTGTTTGTTATAAGCATTATCCTTATGATGCCTCTACCTCAGACTAAATCATTGTGGGATACAGATGCCTAATCCTCATGTCCTTGAAACTTGTTTATGATATTTTGTAAAGCATGCTTTTCCAATGTCAAACCTTTACTTTTCAATTGTTATGTCTCAACAAACTTCGCTAACATAACTTAGTCGTATCAACAAAGGTGTAAAAATTTTGTTGTTGTATATCCAGTACTGGCATCTACAACAAATTCTACAGAAATGACAGAATTTACCATTATTGGATGGCTCATTATTTCCTTGGGGCATCCCTTATCCAATGTGTTTAATTACCAATAACCTTGTATTCCCATTACTTTAACTTTGCATTCTGCAAAATGTGTTGGGTAGCTTAGAGTAGATAAAGGATGATCGTTAGGGATAGTTCCACCTAAATTCCCCTAACTGAATTTTTCGCGTTGGAATTGTATTATAAATTTGTTTGCTTTTCTCTTACTAAGCATCCAGGGCCTTATACAAATGATAGGTCTGATCATTCATCATAGCTTTATACGCTAACCAGACTACCTTATCAGGTAGTATTTCATTTCATGTGCTCCATTTAGGTCGTGCAGGATTTCATTTGTATTCGCTGCACTGTCTACTACAATTATTTCACTCCAGTTCTTCCTAAGGTTACTGTTAGCTAGGTTGAATAATCTCTGAACTTGTATCTAGGCTAACATAAGATAATCTAAAGAACAACAGGGGATATATTCCCATATTCAGCCAGGCAGTGACCTCCTAAGGGGATTTGTTGGGTTATACAACTCCATGCATGTGATTTAGGCATCCCTCTTTAGCAACTCACAATATAAGAGATAAAGCTGCCTCTCAACTCCTCCCGCAGCGACAGTCTCTGCGTTTCAAACAGCGAAGCCTCCTTCGCACTCTCAATATCTTAGCCTATTGAAAGGAAGAGGGAAGGATTCGACGAGAATAGATTACTAACACTTCAGTTGTTCTTGCACAAATACATATTTTGCCTCACAGCTGTCTTCCAATATCTATTCTTGCATTAATAATTTGACATATTGGCTGATCATACCTTAAAGCTCTTGGAATATGATAATTTTCAAATTGATTTCCAATACAACCATGATTTGATGTTAAAAAGTTTGAATTAAAACAATGAAGCATACAACACCAGGTGTTCCTAGGCAGTCAGCCATCTAGGTAATGACCTGGCCCAACCATGCTTGGCTGCGGTGATCTGACGAGAACCGGTATATTCATGGTGGTGTGGTCGTAGGCAATACATAAATAATTAAATGTGCTTCACACTGCAGTTTTTCTTGCACAAATACATATTTTGCCTCACAGCTGTCTTCCAATGTCCATTCTTGGATTAATAATTTGAGATATTGGCTGATCATTCCTTAACCCTATCTGTATTGGGGGGGGGGCGTTTTTCGCCCCCCCTACCAAACAATCTATTGTAGCATAAAAACGGCGGCATTCTTAAGAATGGAACTTACTGACTATTACTAAAATTAAATACTCTACATGATGACATAAAGTTTGGTACAATTATATTGGTCACATGACCACAAGATGCCCATATTTGGAAGGCAGTCACAAATAAATTCACATTTCTAGTTATAAATCTGCAGTTGGATGGCAAATTAGAACGATACATACACCAATCAACTCGTCTAATTAAGGGCTTTCATATGATATATAGTATGTTTACTTTATTTCTTATTTATTAAATATTATATGTATGACGTCATACATCTTTATGACGTCATAAATCTTATAATATTGGTAAAAATTTTCGAAAAATGCTTCTTGCGCAAAAGGCAACCCCTAAGCAACAAGAATATATACAATTATGGTTATTAACGTGCCTATTTCATCAGAATAATGAGCGTTGACTTTAAGTGTACCCAACACGAAGTAAAAAATGTTGATTATTTGTAAAAATTTCATCCGATTTCTTAAAAATTGGCTAGAATACCATTTCCTCTTCAAATTTAAACAATTTGCACTGCTTTAGAACGATATTTCTCTATAAAAACAGCTCTTTTTACGGAAAAGCTACTTTTCCATGAAAAATCACAAAAAACGAGTTGCCTAGCAACACGTCATGTGACTAATTAAATTTCAAAGCTATATTTAGAATGCCCCTTACCAGGAGATACTTTGTACCAAGTTTGGTTATCCTATCGTGTATAGTTTCTAAGATAACTAGGGGGGCGAAAAACGCCCCCCCCCAGTACAAAGTCAATCCAAAATACCCCAGTACAGATAGGGGTAAAGCTCTTGGGATATGATATTTTAAAATTCATTTCCATTACAATCATGACTTGAAGTTAAAAACTTTGAATTAAAACAATGAAGCCTAAAACACCAGCTGTTCCCAGGCAGTCACCCATCTAGTAACTGACCTGGCTAAACCATGCTTGACTTCAGTGATCTGACGAGAACAGCTATATTCATGGTTGTGTGATCGTAGGCAATACATAAAAAATTGAATGTCCCTCACACTGCAGTTTTTCTTGCACAAATACATATTTTGCCTCACAGCTGTCTTCCAATATCTATTCTTTTATTAATAACTTGAAATATTGGCAGATCATTCCTTAAAGGTCTTGGAATATGATAATTTTCAAAATTCATTTCCAATACAATCATGACTTGAAGTTAAAAACTTTGAATTAAAACAATGAAGCCTACAACACCAGGTGTTCCCAGGCGGTCACCCATCTAAGTACTGACCTGGCCCAACCATGCTTGACTGTGGTGACCTGACGAGAACCGGTATATTCATAGTAGTGTGGTCGTAGGCAATACATAAATAATTGAATGTGTTTCACACTTAAGTTTTTCCTGTACAAATACATATCTTCCCTCACAGCTGTCTTCCAATATCTATTCTTGCATTAATAATTTGAAATATTGGCAGATCATTCCTTAAAGCTCTTGGAATATGATAATTTTAAAATTCATTTCCAATACAATCATGACTTGAAGTTAAAAACTTTGAATTAAAACAATGAAGCCTACAACACCAGGTGTTCCCAGGTGGTCACCCATCTAAGTACTGACCTGGCCCAACCATGCTTGACTGCGGTGATCTGACGAGAACCGGTATATTCATGGTGGTGCGGTCGTAGGCAATACATAAGTAACTGAATGTCCCTCACACTGCAGTTTTTCTTGCAGAAATACATATTTTGCCTCACAGCTGTCTTCCAATGTCCATTCTTGCATTAATAATTTGAGATATTGGCTGATCATACCTTAAAGCTCTTGGAATATGATAATTTTCAAATTGATTTCCAATACAACCATGATTTGATGTTAAAAAGTTTGAATTAAAACAATGAAGCCTACAACACCAGGTGTTCCTAGGCAGTCAGCCATCTAGGTACTGACCTGGCCCAACCATGCTTGGCTGCAGTGATCTGACGAGAACTGGTATATTCATGGTTGTGTGATCGTAGGCAATATATTAAAAATTGAATGTGCCTCACACTGCAAATTTTCTTACACAAATACATATTTTGCCTCACAGCTGTTTTCCAATATCTATTCTTGCATTAATACCTTGAAATATTGGCAGATCATTCCTTGAAGCTCTTGGAACATGATAATTTTAAAATTCATTTCCAATACAATCATGACTTGAAGTTGGAAACTTTGAATTAAAACAATGAAGCCAACAACACCAGGTGTTCCCAGAAGGTCACCCATCTAGGTACTGACCTGGCCCAACCAAGCTTGACTGCGGTGATCTGACGAGAACTTTTATATTCATGGTTGTTTGATCGTAGGCAATATATTAAAAATTGAATGTCCCTCACACTGCAGTTTTTCTTGCAGAGATACATATTTTGCCTCACATCTGTCTTCCAATATCTATTCTTGCATTAATAATTTGAAATATTGGCAGATTATTCCCTAAAGCTCTTGGAATATGATAATTTTCAAATTAATTTCCAATACAACCATGATTTGATGTTAAAAAGTTTGAATTAAAACAATGAAGCCTACAACACCAGGTGTTCCTAGGCAGTCAGCCATCTAGGTACTGACCTGGCCCAACCATGCTTGGCTGCAGTAATCTGACGAGAACTGGTATATTCATGGTTGTGTGATCGTAGGCAATACATAAAAAATTGAATGTCCCTCACACTGCAGTTTTTCTTGCACAAATACATATTTTGCCTCACAGCTGTCTTCCAATATCTATTCTTTTATTAATAACTTGAAATATTGGCAGATCATTCCTTAAAGGTCTTGGAATATGATAATTTTCAAAATTCATTTCCAATACAATCATGACTTGAAGTTAAAAACTTTGAATTAAAACAATGAAGCCTACAACACCAGGTGTTCCCAGGCGGTCACCCATCTAAGTACTGACCTGGCCCAACCATGCTTGACTGTGGTGATCTGACGAGAACCGGTATATTCATAGTAGTGTGGTCGTAGGCAATACATAAATAATTGAATGTGCTTCACACTGGAGTTTTTCTTGCACAAATACATATTTTGCCTCACAGCTGTCTTCCAATGTCCATTCTTGCATTAATAATTTGAGATATTGGCTGATCATACCTTAAAGCTCTTGGAATATGATAATTTTCAAATTGATTTCCAATACAACCATGATTTGATGTTAAAAAGTTTGAATTAAAACAATGAAGCCTACAACACCAGGTGTTCCTAGGCAGTCAGCCATCTAGGTACTGACCTGACCCAACCATGCTTGGCTGCAGTGATCTGACGAGAACTGGTATATTCATGGTTGTGTGATCGTAGGCAATATATTAAAAATTGAATGTGCCTCACACTGCAAATTTTCTTACACAAATACATATTTTGCCTCACAGCTGTCTTCCAATATCTATTCTTGCATTAATACCTTGAAATATTGGCAGATCATTCCTTAAAGCTCTTGGAACATGATAATTTTAAAATTCATTTCCAATACAATCATGACTTGAAGTTGAAAACTTTGAATTAAAACAATGAAGCCAACAACACCAGGTGTTCCCAGAAGGTCACCCATCTAGGTACTGACCTGGCCCAACCAAGCTTGACTGCGGTGATCTGACGAGAACTGGTATATTCATGGTTGTGTGATCGTAGGCAATATATTAAAAATTGAATGTCCCTCACACTGCAGTTTTTCTTGCAGAAATACATATTTTGCCTCACATCTGTCTTCCAATATCTATTCTTGCATTAATAATTTGAAATATTGGCAGATTATTCCCTAAAGCTCTTGGAATATGATAATTTTAAAATTCATTTCCAATACAATCATAACTTGAAGTCAAAAATTTTGAATTAAAACAATGAAGCCTACAACACCAGCTGTTCCCAGGCAGTCACCCATCTAGGTACTGACCTGGCCAAACCATACTTGACTTTGGTGATCTGACGAGAACTGGTATATTCATGGTTGTGTGATCGTAGGCAATATATCAAAAATTGAATGTGACTCTCACTGCAGTTTTTCTTGCACAAATACATATTTTGCCTCACAGCTGTCTTCCAATGTCCATTCTTGCATTAATAATTTGAGATATTGGCTGATCATACCTTAAAGCTCTTGGAATATGATAATTTTCAAATTGATTTCCAATACAACCATGATTTGATGTTAAAAAGTTTGAATTAAAACAATGAAGCCTACAACACCAGGTGTTCCTAGGCAGTCAGCCATCTAGGTACTGACCTGGCCCAACCATGCTTGGCTGCAGTAATGTGACGAGAACTGGTATATTCATGGTTGTGTGATCGTAGGCAATATATTAAAATTGAGATGTGCCTCACACTGCAAATTTTCTTACACAAATACATATTTTGCCTCACAGCTATCTTCCAATATCTATTCTTGCATTAATACCTTGAAATATTGGCAGATCATTCCTTAAAGCTCTTGGAACATGATAATTTTAAAATTCATTTCCAATACAATCATGACTTGAAGTTAAAAACTTTGAATTAACACAATGAAGCCAACAACACCAGGTGTTCCCAGAAGGTCGCCCATCTAGGTACTGACCTGGCCAAACCATGCTTGACTTTGGTGATCTGACGAGAACCGCTATATTCATGTTTGTGTGATTGTAGGAAATGGATAAAAAATTGTATGTGCCTCACACTGCAGTTTTCTTGCACAATTACATATTTTGCCTCACAGCTGTCTTCCAATATCTATTCTTGTATTAATAACTTGAAATATTGGCAGATCATTCCTTAAAGCTCTTGGAATATGATAATTTTAAAATTCATTTCCAATACAATCATGACTTGAAGTTAAAAACTTTGAATTAAAACAATGAAGCCTACAACACCAGGTGTTCCCAGGTGGTCACCCATCTAAGTACTGACCTGGCCCAACCATGCTTGACTGCGGTCATCTGATGAGAACCAGTATATTCATGGTGGTGTGGTCCTAGGCAATACATAAAAAATTGAATGTGCTTCTATGGGGTGAGGTGTGGGACAAAAATCCGTAATGCGTTTCGTGGAGGCATTCTTGATTTCGTGGTGGTGTTTTGGTGTGTCGTGGAGTGGTTTTAGTGTGTCGTGGAGTGGTTTCAGTGTGTCATGTAGTGGTCTCATTATACCATGGTGGTCTGTAGAAAAGACCACATCGTAGAGTTGTTTCAATGTGTCGTGGAGTGGTTTCAGTATGTCGTGTAGTGGTTTCAGTGTGTCATAGTGGTATGTGGAATACCATGGTGGTCTGTAGAAAAGACCACATCGAGTTGTTTCAATGTGTGGTTTCAGTATATTGTCGAGCCGTGTTGTTCTTTCGAGTCGTCGCAAAATCATCGATTCTGTCACGCCGCAAAATCATCGACACTGTCAAGCCGACAATGAATCTTCCGTTATTTTTTCATTGTTATTGTACGAATGCATTACTACAGCAGCTAAAGGTACGTATGGCCTAAACTTTCATTTTGATCTTATAATTTCTTATATTCAAATGTTGTCTACACTGCCCATTTTTTGCCATGGCAGTAACGTATTTAAGAATGCAATTTTTCGGTAGATCTAGTGCTCTTCAAAGGCAGCATGAAATGCAAAAAATTCCTACCTTTGTTGTTGTGAAATAGCCAAGGACGGGCATGTCACGCTGGGAAAGATGGTCCTACCTTTGTCTGAAAACCGGTAGTTCACGAAAAATTTTTGCACCGCCTTTGTCTCAAAAACTGGTCGTTTGATACAAATTTCCGCTGTTATTTTTCTTCAATTTGGCGTAAAATTTTAACATGATGTATCACTTGCGATGTTTGTCCCAGAAACTGGTAGTTTCGACTGAATACCGTTTTCAAAAGCAAGTGGTAATTGTAGCCATGAAAGTACCAGTGTCCCAAAAGCGGTTGTCGGACAAACGTAGAACCGCTTTTGTGAAAATTTGGGATATTGGTCTTTTATGGCTAAATTTGGTGGACAAACACGCTAGGAGGTTAGAAAACGTGATTTTTGCGACAAATTGATGGAAAACAGTAGGAAGACTGATTTGAAAATTTCACCTATGTCCCAAAAACTGGTTTTTTTTGGGCAGGAAAGTCATACTGTGTGAAAAAAGAACAGGTTATTTTTTCCAATTCCTTTGGACAAACATGGGGTCAAATATTTTACAGTAGCTACTTGCTCGCCCCTGAATAACTCAGAAATTGAAGCATTTAACGATATGTCTTCATAGCTATTTTTGATGAGAAATTTCTCTTATTATATGATTCTAACTTAGGTTAGGAAAAAGGACCGTTTAATTTTAGGGTAGGATAGGGCAAACTGGATTGTGGTTGAGCGAAATAGGTTTTTGAGAAATGCAAAAATTTCGCTGTTATTGTGACGTTGTGGAAGAAGATATGTTTCCATCATTAGCAAAGACAACTGAAGCAAAAACTCAAGAGACCAGTTGTACTCCACTCCTTAAGAATGCTCGCAAGAATGAAGAGATGTACTATTATTTCATTTCAGAAACTATGAATTCGATATTCAGAATCAAATAGATGGCTTATATTTCTTCTTACAGATCATGGCTTCAAATTCTGATGAGTTTGTTGCAGCTGAGCCATCACAAAATTATAGAACCTTTTTGGAACGATCTTTACGTCGAATCATTCATATTCTGCAGCAGCCTCCTGAGAGTAACAACCAAGATTATGCATTGTACCGGATAGAGCTCCTGACAAACACTGTTCTTCGAATGATGCAAACAGATCCAGCAGGTGAACATGGTCAGATCTTGACAGCGTTAACCAGGTCACTTGATTTGTTGATGACAGAAGTTAAAGAAAAAGAAAATTGTAGCATTTTGAACAATTCTGGTAAACGTGGACGTCCAGTCCTCGAAATTCCAAAGGAAACATTGGAACTGTACCTGAACTGTGGTTTTTCAAAAACAAAAATCGCATTGATGTTTCGAGTCAGCACAAAAACGATTAGAAGGCGCATGGAGGAATTTAACTTGAAAGATAACTACCAACGGCATACGCCCATTGATGACGAGAGTTTGGATGGTCACGTTACAGATATCATAAAAGATTTCCCCAACTGTGGCATAAAGCGAATGCGCGGTTTCCTATCTGCCAGAGGACTTACAATCCAGTGGGACAGGATAAGATCTTCCATGTGGCGTGTGGATCCAGACGGGATAATACTACGTTCTATCCAGCTAAACACTATCAATCGACGTCGGTATTCAGTTTCTGGACCACTAGCATTATGGCACATAGATGGAAACCATAAACTAATAAGATGGGGATTCGTAATTCACGGGGGCATAGATGGGTACAGCAGGCGGATAATGTTTTTACGCTGCAGTACAAATAATCGTGCGAACACAGTATTTCAATGCTTTGAGCAATCAGTGTTAGAATTTGGCCTTCCATCCCGTGTACGAGGTGACCATGGGGGAGAAAACGTCGATGTTGCGATGTTCATGTTCACACATCCGCTCCGTGGTCCAGACAGAGGAAGCTTCATAGCCTGAAAAAGTTGCCATAATCAACGCATTGAAAGGTTTTGGCGCGATCTTTTCCATGGGTGCACGTTCATATTTTATTATGTATTTTCTTACCTCGAGGAAAACGACCTACTAGATCCATCAGACTTTATTCAGTTATTTTGTCTGCAATACGTTTATTTACCTCGAATAAACAAGCACATGGACATGTTTAGGGAAGGTTGGGATTTTCATCCTGTCAGAACGGAGTCTAATATGACACCGGTGCAGCTATGGGTGTATGGACAGAGAGATTTCTGTCCAACACAAGAGATCATGGATGATGCTGATGCAATGCAGTTCGGAATTGATTGGGATGGACCGTTGCCATCATCCTATTACTCAGGTCCTGCATGGGAAGATTCAAGTGTTCAGGTTCCACAGGTACAAACACCACTTAGCAACGAACAGTTTGCAACACTACAGATGGTAGTAAATCCACAAGCAGAGAGTAACAGTTTTGGAATAGACATTTATCTAAATTGCGTTAATATAGTAAATCAAATGATACATTAGACGATCAAACTTTGTCAAATGTACTGAACAGAACGATTGGATAACAGAACTTCTGGTTAGTATAATTTTAAGAAGAACCGACCAAGGGAAGCATACCCTGGTGTCCCGCATATAAGAAACAACTTTTCAATTTCAGATCTGACACGATTCTTATAAAATGAGATAAACCTCAAATCAGGGTAAATTTTTTTGTAAGAAAGACCATGTACTATCGATTAACTACTCAGGCACGAGCTCTATCATTGTGATACAAAACATATCAGTTTGATTTTTAATTGTAAATTTTCACTTCCAGTAAATGACACAATCATTCCAGGAAGGTGCTTTTTGCTCGGTTTGCATACAAAATTCTTTTTTCGCTTGGATAGGTACGGTTCAATTCAACAGGAAATTTTAGATAAGAAACAAACTTTTTTCAGACCTGTTCCAGTTTCTTATAAAACCGGGTAATATTTTGAAAATCAGGGTCGGTGTTTCTTAAATTTGTGCTTCTTTCATATGGGACACTACTGAACCTCACATGTAAGCGACTGCGCCTTTTGGCGAAAATTTACAATTTTACAGATTTTCGAATACACCTTTTCAACATAACGCGACCGCGCAACGCGTCGGGGTCTGGGACGAGAATTTGGGTGTAAAAGATTTTGCACGGCTTGATTGTTCCCTTCTTTTCACTGTGAATGCTGACGAATCGATCTGTTATCTCTCCGATATTTTGCTATTTCTTGGAATTATCTGCATCGCTGTGTGGTCTATTATCTTAGGAACAGCTTTCTTAAAAGCTCTTGCAAGTACTGGGCTCTGGTAGGCCATACAAATCTGAGAATCAAGAAAATATAGCTCCTCTTGCTGTTATGCCGATTGTGATTCCCGAAAAGGAACCTTGTAAAGAATGCTGTGGTAAAGAGAGAGAGATAGAATCTCTTGTGGAACAAATTGAAACTTTAAAGCTTGAAAAAACTGAACTGAATGAGACCATCACAAATATGACCACAGAACCTGTGATAACTCAAGCAACAAAAGTAAAACCAAAGTTGCAGTATTTCTCAATAGACACTATCAAAACAGATGCAAAAATGAAATTTTACACTGGAGTTCAAACAATTGCAATATTTGGTGTTGTGTTTGAACTGCTGAAGCCATTTGTTGCCAATCTTAATTTCTGGAGGGGTTCCAAACAGGCAAAGAAAGTGGTTTCAACAAGGATCAGAAAGAGGAAGCCACAGAAGATAACCCCAAAGGACCAACTTCTCCTTGTACTGATGCGCCTTCGCTTAGGATTGTTCACTGAAGATTTGGCGGATCGATTTGACATATCTGTTGGGACATGCTCAAGCATATTTTGTACTTGGGTTAAACTTCTGAGTACGGTTCTTGGTGATGCATTGATCACTTGGCTTCCAAAAGAGACTGTTTTACCAACTTACCATCAATGTTTCGAGAGAAACATTACAAAACAAGGTGCATAATTGATTGCACTGAAGTTAACATTACTCGCCCAAAATGTTTAGATATTCAAGCAGCCACTTGGTCTGATTACAAGAAACATAACACTGTCAAGTTTCTTTTAGCTATATCACCAAGTGGATTCATTATGTTTGTTTCCGACTGCTATGGAGGAAGAACATCAGATCGCTTTATTTGTCAAGACAGTAATTTTATAACCATCTTGAATTTGGAGATGTTGTCATGGCAGATAGAGGCTTTCAAATTAAAGAAGACTTGCTTCACTATTATTGCAACTTGAGTATTCCACCAGGTGCTCGGGCAAAGGATCAAATGACACCTGGTGAGTGCAAGAAAACTAAGGATGTTGCCAACCTACGGATTCATGTTGAACGTGCAATTAATAGGATAAAGGAGTTTAAGATGTTGAAGAACACTATTCCACTTACACTACTACCCATAATTGATGACATAATTAGAACATGTGCTGCATTTTGCAATATGCAATCACTTTTGATCAAAGACAAAAGACAAGTTAGTTTAATTTCCCTTTTATATAAATCCTTGTATAACAAAAGTTAAGTTGTATAAAAAGTTCTTTAAGACATATCTGTTTAAGAGTTTAAAAATATGTTTAATGCAAATTCAAGAAAGGAATATAGTAGTTCTTGTAGAAGTCCTCTAAATAAATTTTCAAGTGCACCCAGAAGTCATTATTAAATTCAACCTTTTCCATAAAACTACCATGAGCTGTCCATACAAAGAAATATGCCTGATTAATTCCAGAGGAAGCCATTTGCACTTGGCATTGTGTATAATATGAATGACTTGGGTTTAAACTCACTTTGCCATTCTCTTGTTTTAAATATGGTAGTTTTATGTTGGGATCCATTGGAGAGGTATGATTAATGGAGCTCGGGCACTTGACTTCCAAACAAAACTTTCCACAGCAATCACAGCTTACAATTCTGTCAGGGCTTCCTGCAATATATGGGATGCTTTTATTCATGTAAAGTCCACTCGTGGATATTTGGACATTTTTATGTTTTTGACAGTATATTGCTGAAAATGCTTCCACAGCCTCAGATTCCATTGCACGGCCATATCTTAATGGTGCAAGATCTTCATTCAATTTTTGGTCACCTGCAACTGATTGCAGAATAGGATTGAGATTTACCTTATCAATTCCATTTCTTCTTAGTGTTACCATCTTTGTTTTAACATTATGTGCCTTTGATGCAGTAATAACATGCTTACGAAACATGTACCAGTCTGGGCTATCACTTTGCCCCCTTGTACCATATTCTATAGCTGCTAAGTCTTCCTCAGAGTACTGGTTTATATTATCTAAGAACTCTTGTGCATTTGATGACATTAGCACATAATCATCGAGGCTGCTAGGCATTTGGGGCAGTGCTTTCTTTCTTCGCACATATTCCTTCGGAAAGGCTGTGAAAACCATGTTATCTTCATCAGTACAAACTGATTTCAAGGCTTTGGCAATATCACCCAATGTCAGCTTATGAGTGTCAGTGTTGAGAGTCTGGAATGTTTTCTTTGGTGAAGAATTAAGGTCAGGTTTCGCAGCTTTTCCACGCTTGCCAAAATCGCTTCTTGAAAGTTTCATGCTCTTTACTTTCATTGGCTTAACATTCTTATTACTTGGAAGCCAAGCACAGGCTTGAGATGTACAAGATGGGTTATTCAATCCAATCCGGTTGGCTCCTTCTATGCGAAAGAGTGCTGCCGCCACATGGTTGCAAGTCTGTGACATACCTGCCATGCATGTACAATGAGAGCACATAATCTTTCCTGTTTCTTTATGGATACAGATCCACAGCTTGTGTGGGTTGTCATTTATTCTTTGCGAAGGCCTGC
>JACTAT010000152.1:473820-530094 GCA_014526335.1 Chrysaora quinquecirrha
TACAATCATGATTTGATGTAAAAATTCAATTTAAAACAATGAAGACTACAACTACAGGTGTTCCCAAACGGTCATCCATCTAGGTAGGCAATACATAAAAAATTTAATGTACTTCACACTGCAGTTGTTCTTGCACAAATACATAATTTGCCTCACAGCTGTCTTCCAATATCTATTCTTGCATTAATAACTTGAAATATTGGCAGATCATTCCTCAAAACTATTGGAATATGATAATTTTAAAATTAATTTCCAATACAATCATGATTTGATGTTAAAGGTTTGAATTTAAAACAATGAAGCCTACAACACCAGGTGTTCCCAGGCGTCACCCATCTAAGTACTGACCTGGCCCAAACCATGCTTGACTGTGGTGATCTGACGAGAACCGGTATATTCATGGTGGTGTGGTCAGTAGGCAATACATAAAAAATTGAATGTGCTCACACTGCAGTTTTTCTTGCACAATACATATTTGCCTCACAGCTGTCTTCAATGTCCATTCTTGCATTAATAATTTGAAATATTGGCAGATCATTCCTTAAAGCTCTTGGAATATGATAATTTTCAAATTGATTTCCAATACAACCATGATTTGATGTTAAAAATTTTGAATTAAAACAATGAAGCCTACAACACCAGCTGTTCCCAGGCGGTCACACCATCTAAGTACTGACCTGGCCCAACCATGCTTGACTGCGGTGATCTGACGAGAACCGGTATATTCATGGTGGTGTGGTCGTAGGCAATACATGAAAAATTGAATGTGCTTCACACTGCAGTTGTTCTTGCACAAATACATAATTTGCCTCACAGCTGTCTTCCAATATCTATTCTTAAATTAATAATTTGAAATAATGGCTGATCATTCCCTAAATCTCAAATTCATTTCCAATACAATCATGATTTGATGTTAAAAGGTTTGATTTAAAACAATGAAGCCTACAACACCAGGTGTTCCCAGGCGGTCACCCATCTAGGTACTGACCTGGCCCAACCATGCTTGACTGCGGTGATCTGACGAGAACCGGTATATTCATGGTGGTGTGATCGTAGGCAATACATAAAAAATTGAATGTGCCTCACACTGCAGTTTTTCTTGCACAAATACATATTTTGCCTCACAGCCTCTTGGAATATGATAATTTTAAAATTCATTTCCAATACAATCATGACTTGAAGTTAAAAACTTTGAATTAAAACAATGAAGCCTACAACACCAGGTGTTCCCAGGCGGTCACCCATCTAGGTACTGACCTGGCCCAACCATGCTTGACTGCGGTGATCTGACGAGAACCGGTATATTCATGGTGGTGTGGTCGTAGGCAATACATAAAAATTGAATGTGCTTCACACTGCAGTTTTTCTTGCACAAATACATATTTTGCCTCACAGCTGTCTTCCAATGTCCATTCTTGCATTAATAATTTGAAATATTGGCCGATCATTCCTTAAAGCTCTTGGATGAAAATATTCAATATGTGTTACATCAAATTTATTTAAAACTGACTTGCCAACATTTTGCCACGGTCTACATTCTGGTTGGCACCATTTACAATGTTGAAACGCTTTGTTGAATTCAATTATAGTTCATGATTTCTTGAATTAAAATTTAACAATGGTTAATTCAATATTCCAATCAGTTCAATGCCAATCTGTTCAATTTTGCAATATTAGCTCTGCATAATACTTAAATGATTCAAATAGCTTAATAATTTATAAAATACAATACCAGGCTCCATTTAGCTTCATAAAATTTAATGCTTCCAACTGTTCTTGTTAAATAAATTTGCTAACATGCTTCAATTTGCATAATAATTTAAAATATTGCCACAATCCTAATTTAAATAACATATTTTACACAAACATTTCTATGGTATTAATTGAATGATCCAATTCAGAAGTGACTGAGCACCATCTTAGCTTGAACATTTCAGATGTATATGAACCTTTTAGTATATTTTATAAATATTGTATTGCTACATATTCTTGATAATTTAAATATTTCCATACTTATAGTTATTTGAAATTTAATATTAAATTTCTAATTCTTGAAATTTATAATTCCAAATTGTTGTTCTTAAAATATATTTAAAGTGCTCAATACATTTCTATTACAAATTTGGTAACTGCTCCATGTTCTTGGATAATATTAACGATATTCTACTGTCGAAATTAATTTAATATTCAAATCATTTTGGAAATTATTAATACTGACACAACTTTTCAATATTTTAAATACTTGAGCTCACTTTCTAAAAATTTGTAATATTTCCATGTTGATTCAAATTAATTAATTGTAATTCAATTTTCTTACAATTGAATTAAGTCGATTCCTAATTATAAATACAATTCTCATCGATTCATCTTATCTTGAAAATTGATTGCTATCTGAATATCTTGCTTAAAATTAATTATTGGCTGCCTTCAAACTTAATTTTAAATGATTCTTTCCATGCAATATTGAATTTTGCATTCATTATATAAATTAATTTGCCTAATCAGCTATTCAAATCATTAATGCTCTACATATTCTCAATCATTGCAGTATGATTCTTAGCTAAGATCTTATAATGATGTCAGTAATTTTATTCTAGTGATCTTCACAAGAGTATACATTGATTCAAGCAACTTCATCAAATCTTAGTCATTCGTTGATATACTGAGAATCAATTTTGAATGATACAAATGATAATGTAATCTCAACATTTCTAATCTATGCATTAGGTTTCAATTAATTATTGCAACAATATCATGTAAGTTAATACTAACATGTCTACATCATATTGTCAAACTTTCATTACTTGCTTAAACGATATTAATATCAGATTCAAAATGTTGACAATCTATACTATTGTGTCTTGACAAATAAATTTGCCAACTTCCAAGTTATTAGATCATATATTGCAGTCATACTTCAATTTATAACTGTTTCTAAACTCGATTATCATTAAGTATTAAATTGATTAATAGTATCAATACATAGGTACCATTCAGTATCTATCCACATACTTGAAATGATTCTAACAGCATATATGCTATATCAGATTTGTAATTCAATTATCTCGACATTCCATAGAATTGTCACCGATACTCATTTGATTAAATTTGAAATATTGCTATCTGTAGTTTCAATACAATTTCATATAATTATGCTCATCACTATTTTGACAATATTTGTAACTCAAGCGTCATACCATTCTATGTACTTCAACTGCGAGAACATCATACAGTGATTAATTCATACTGATCTATGGTATTTTCAGTCAATAATCTAATTACTTATTAATTACATATCTGCTAATTGATTTCATCAACTAATCATTAATTGATATCACATATGCTATCTGCATGATAATCTATGCTCAATCATGCATTAATCGAAAATAATTCATTGAGCTGCAATCATATAAACATTCTTAATGATTATCTAATCTGATATTGCTACATGTCATCATATTACTCATTATATGAAATTCGTCTTATTAAATAATCTAATATTTCAAAATTATTCACTAATAGTTGATAACATATTGCTAACAGTTCAAGGTCACATGTAGTATTGATAAATAATGTCTATTCACATACTATGTTCCAAACTGATTGTAAATTATTGCAGTAACACAATAGTCAGAGTAACATGTGGTAAATATTAAATATTCATGTCTGTTTTATGTAAAAATCAATACTATATCTATCATCAATTATCATGGTAATTGCCAACTGATTTATCATCTATTGATAGATAATAGTTGTACTAACACAATTCTAGTTCAATGTGCTCAACTTATTCTTACAATAAATTTGCTACAAGCTGTTTCCAATATACTTGATCTAATATTGTATGCTACAATCATTAGCTGGATGATTCTATCAATACATCTGATTGTAATTAACAATATTCCATACATGTACATTCAGCTTCAACTTATTCACATCACTATGAATTTGACAAGATAATTTCAATGATGTCATAAAACATGTAATACTTATCAATTAATCTAACATGCCACATAATATTTCCACTTGCAAGTTACTTCTGATATGACTGATACGATTTCGTGAAGAATTTGAAGTATGTACAATCATTCATTAGAATATATTCAACTTTGATCTAACTACATGCATTCATGTATACAGCGATCATCGGTATCTGTAAGTAACATCTGATTCAATATCAATACTTATTTCAATGTATTAAAATAATGCAATAAGTTTAGTTCACAACATATTGCCTAACATGCTACTCGTTCACATTTCTTGATGCAATGATGTTATAAATTATATAACTTATGATCTAATATATGATTTTCAATGATTTCACATATGACAGATCATCAGTATATCATTACTTAAAATATTCCATGATTGCTAAATCTGAATATTTCATTCAATTTACACATATACTAAGTGTTCAACACATATTACATCTTGCAATACATGTTCAATATTATTGACGTGACTGAATATTCAATTGTCACTCATTGCATATGTAAAATAGATTCATACATGTCAGCATTTTCATACTAGCAACATTCAATCAATACTGGCAACGATCATTCCATAGTCTTGTAAGCATCAATAATCTACATTATGTTTTTAAATGTACATGTAGCTACTCATTGACTACTGCATATATGCCTATTGCGTTAGTCGATACTTCATGATCAGATCATTTGCAAGTCTACAATATCAATGATTCAAGCACATAATTCTCAACATTTCATATCTAATCTGATGAATATTAATATTATGCATCTCAATATTTGATTTAAATATTCAATGACATGAATCTAAAATTGACTACATCTTCACATACATGCAGTATACATGTATCATGCGATTCTGAACTACATATTCGTTGCTATTGCATTATATCTTAATATAATCTACATGACATCATTCTTACATGGTTCGATAACTATCTGTCAATACTTGTTGATTACAACTGCAATATTGTTGAGTATACTAATTAAATGCATCGTGTATTGATCAAATTTTCAATCATTTCTAATATTAGATTATTTAAGTTAACAATTTGCACATATCACACATTGCACGTCAATCATTTGCATATTGACTGTCATTAATGACTATGAAATTTGCAATGTAATCATTCTATGCAATTGATCATGAACTTGATTTGAATATAATATGCTACACATCCAATTAATTCTAATTTCAATATCTATCCGTCTGTCAACATTCTATGTATAGTACACGATGAATGTTAAATGATAGATACATCTACTATGTCGTGTCAATCACTTCATAGGATGCTTGGTTCCAACATGTCCTATTGCAATCTTCTTGCATTTGAATCGCATATTGATCTCAATGTAATTCTCACTCATTATCTTGCATTATAATATGCTCAACTTAATCTTCATTATATAATATCTTCAATCCATCAAATTACATTTCATTAACTAGATCTAGCTACATTAACGTGAATCATATACATGTGACAGGACCTCTGCAATTGTGCAAGATTTTATAATCTCATGTCTAATGCATGACTATCTATTAATGCAATCACTAGTTATGATACTTCATCAATTCTAACTTTAATGCAATCAAGTATTCTAAGTTCATATTTGCAATTATAATATTATGACTAATCATTGTTCCATGATAATTGCTACATGCCTTCTGCGATACTGACTGAGAATGATTCTACGTGATATCTAATTGAAATTTGTCGTGACGTCATCAGTCAATATAATTTCATGACAGTTCTTCAACATTCTTGCCAGTACTAGATGTTGCCACATTACTCTGATCAAATTTGATATCATTGATACTTTGAAATTCAACTCATGATCTATGTACATTGTAACCATGTACTATGTCAACATGTGACATTTCTGCGAATAATCAATTGTAGTCATTCATACAATCTTATTGCTAATTTGCCAACATGCTACTTCAATCATTGCTAATAGGTTTCATTCATAACCATTGATAAGTTCGAATATGTAACTATTTATATACATGATTAGCCAATCCAGCTGTTCCAATTACGCATACTTCAAACGATCTGTATGTTACAATTCTGAATGCTACACATGTCTTGATATGCTAACGATTCATATTTCTATGCTTAATATGCTATGCCAACATGTGCATTCTCAAATATGTCATCATCTGCTGCAATCTATCTATTGCTACATATCTTGCTTATATTGAATTAGAATGTCATACTTGTTGCATCATAATTCATAAGTCTCACATGCATTCACAAACAATCAATGCTTAAATTCTGTTCAATAAGAAAGATTTAGTGGACTATCTGATCTAAGTAGTTGTATATCATGTTGATACTGAATTGACATATTTGAACACTAATTCGCTATTTTCCGACTTCCACATTCATTATGTTAATGATAGACATACTGTCTGATATTTATTTTTCCACATTCTTAAAATTTCAATACTAGTATTGCTCAACGTTAAGTCATTGTATGCACTCCATATTTGTGATCTACAGAACTGTTAATCATTGATTAGTAAATAGTTCCACTTGCTGCGCAACTTCTGCTACTTTGCTAGAGTTCTGTCACAGAATATTGCTATTCACAAATGTTGCTAGTTTCAAATATATTCTAACTGTCATTGCGTGTTGCTAAACATGATGTCATGATCAGTACCTAGTAAATTGTGATATTATCTTTGGTTTTCGATGATCTGCATTCATTGATCATCAGTTGTCTATTCAATGCTTGATGCATATCTTTAATTGACTAATCTTGAAGTATCAATCGTATTCTCTAATAGCTTGTATTTGAGCAACTGTTCTTAGAATCTGTGATTCCAAAATTTATTCCGTTCGTCTGCATTCGTGATCATTCTAGTACTATGGCAATGATCAATTATATTAGATATACTGTGTCAAAATTTCCAACGTCTGATAGTGTTTCGTTCTGAAACTCTGCGTCTGATGAGGACTTTGCAATTATCTATTCACTTACTGTTTGTACATGCTTAATCTAAAATATCTGACTAGTCTGCTATTGCATGAAAGCTAAGAATTTCTTAGCAATTGTATTGAATTATATTTATGCGTACGGATTGATTCAATATGCATTCTACGTTTCAAGTTATCTGATAGCTATTGCATTCCTCAGATTCTATGCTGTTCATCGTGAATTTTAGAATTCTATCAGTTACTAGTTATGATCTATGTCTAAGTTTAGCATCATTCAAAATCTGCAGATCCATCTTACATCTGTAATGTATTCATTGTATACATATCATACTGACAATACCGATTAACAGTTAAAGCATTATCAAAAATATTATATACTCCTAACATACAAAAGAATATTACCTATAACAAATATCGCAAATGAATCATCCACTGTATTCAACAACATCTCTAGTCTCAATTCTGAACATGAAATCTTCTGATCTAACTAAGATCATATTATGATTCTAATCCAGAACGTAAGACTCTCTATAACAGCATGCTTGACTGCGGTGATGTGACGAGAACCGGAATATTCATGGTGGTGTGATCGTAGGCAATACATAAAAATTGAATGTGCCTCACACTGTAGCTTTTCTTCCACAAATACATATTTTGCCTAACAGCTGTTTCTTGCAGAAATACATATTTTGCCTCACAGCTGTCTTCCAATATCTATTCTTGCATTAATAATTTGAGATATTGGCTGATCATTCCTTAAAGCTCTTGGAATATGATAATTTTCAAATTCATTTCCAATACAATCATGATTTGATGTTAAAAAGTTTGAATTAAAACAATGAAGCCTACAACGTCAGGTATTCCTAGGCGGTCACCCATTTATGTACTGACCTGGCACAACCATGCTTGACTGCGGTGATCTGACGAGAACCGGTATATTCATGGTGGTTTGGTCGTAGGCAATTCATAAAAATTTGAATTTGCTTCACACTGCAGTTGTTCTTGCACAAATACATAATTTGCCTCACAGCTGTCTCCCAATATCTATTCTTGCATCAATAATTTGAAATATTGGCCGATCATTCCTTGAAGCTCTTGAAATATGATAATTTTCAAATTCATTTCCAATACAATCATGATTTGATGGTAAAAAGTTTGAATTAAAACAACGAAGCCTACAACACAAGGTGTTCCCAGACGGTCACCCATCTAGGTAGGTAATATATAAAGAATTTAATGTGCTCTGCTGTTTTTCTTGCCAAATATATATTTGGCCTCACAGCTGTCTTCCAATATCTATTCTTGCATTAATAATTTGAAATATTGGCTGATCATTCCTTAAAGCTCTTGGAATATAATAATTTTCAAATTCATTCCCAATACAATCATGATTTGATGTTAAAAAGTTTGATTTAAAACAATAAAGCCTACAACACCAGGTCTTCCCAGGCGGTCACCCATCTAGGTACTGACCTGACCCAACCATGCTTGACTGTGGTGATCTGACGAGAACCAGTATATTCATAGTGGTGTGATCATAGGCAATACATGAAAAATTGATTGTGCCTCACACTGCAGTTTCCACAAATACATACTTTGCCTCACAGCTGTCTTCCAATATCTATTCTTGCATTAATAATTTGAAGTATAGGCTGATCATTCCTTAACGCTCTTGGAATAAGATAATATTCAAATAAATTTCCAATACAATCATGATTTCTTGCTAAAAGGTTTAATTTAAAACAATGAAGCCTACAACACAAGGTAATCCCAGGCGGTCACCAAGCTAGGTACTGACCTGGCCCAACCATGCTTGACTGCGGTGATCTGACGAGAACCCGTATATTCATGGTGGTGAGGTCGTAGGCAATACATAACAAATTGAATGTGCTTCACACTTCAGTTGTTCTTGCACAAATACATATTTTGCCTCACAGCTGTCTTCCAATATCTATTCTTGCATTAATAATTTGAGATATTGGCTGATCATTCCTTAAAGCTCTTGGAAGATGATAATTCTCAAATTCATTTTCAATACAATCATGATTTGGTGCTAAAAAGTTTGAATTTAACCAATAAAGCCTACAACACCAGGTGTTCCTAGGCGTTCACCCATCTTGGTACTGACCTGGCGCAACCATGCTTGACTGCGGTGACCTGAAGAGAACCAGTTTTTTCATGGTGGTGTGGTCGTAGGCAATACATAAAAAATTGAATGTGCTTCACACTGCAGTTTTTCTTGCACAAATACATATTTTGCCTCACAGCTGTCTTCCAATATCTATTCTTGCATTAATAATTTGAATTATTGGCCGATCATTCCTTTCTACTTCTGGAATATGATAATTTTTCAATTCATCTGCAATACAATCATGATTTGATGTAATAAATTCAATTTAAAACAATGAAGACTACAACTACAGGTGTTCCCAAACGGTCATCCATCTAGGTAGGCAATATATAAAGAATTTAATGTGCACTGCTGTTTTTCTTGCCCAAATATATATTAGGCCTCACAGCTGTCGTCCAATATCTTTTTTTGAATGAATAATTTGAAATATTGGCCGATGATTCCTTATAGCTCTTGGAATATGATAATTTTCAAATTCATTTCCAATACAATCATGATTTGATGTTAGAAAGTTTGATTTAAAACAATGAAGCCTACAACATCATGTGTTCCCAGACGGTCACCCATCTTTGTACTGTCCTGGCCCAACCATGCTTGACTGTGGTGATCTAACGAGAACCAGTATATTCATGGTGGTGTGATCGTAGGCAATACATATAAAATTGAATGTGCCTCACATGTAGTTTTTCTTGCATGAATACATATTTGGTCTCACGGCTGTCTTCCAATGCCCATTCTTGCATAAATAATTTGAGATATTGGCTGATGATTCCTTAAAGCTCTTGGAATATGATAATTTTAGAATTAATTTCTAATACAATCATGACTTGAAGTTAAAAACTTTGAATTAAAAGAATTACGCCTACAACACCAGCTGTTCCCAGATGGTCACCCATCTAGGTACTGACCTGGCCAAACCATGCTTGACTTCGTTGATCTGACGAGAACCGGTATATTCGTGGTTGTGTGATCGTAGGCAGTTCATACAAAATTGAATGTGCCTCACACTGCAGTTGTTCTTGCACAAATACATAATTTGCCTCACAGCCGTCTTCAAATATCTATTCTTGCATTAATGATTTGAAATAATGGCCGATCATTCCCTAAATCTCAAATTCATTTCCAATACAGTCATGATTTGATTTTAAAAGGTTTGATTTAAAACAATGAAGCCTACAAGACCAGCTGTTCCCAGGTGGTCACCCATCTAGGTACTGATCTGGCCAAACCATGCTTGACTTCGGTGATCTGACGAGAACCGGTATATTCATGGTGGTGTGGTCGTAGGCAATACATAACAAATTGAATGTGCTTCACACTTCAGTTATTCTTGCAAAAATACATATTTTGCCTCACAGCTGTCTTCTAATATCTATTCTTGCATTAATAATTTGAGATGTTGGCTTATCATTCCTTAAAGCTCTTGGAATATGATAATTTTCAAATTCATTTCCAATACAATTATGATTTGATAATTAAAAGTTTGAATTAAACCAATAAAGCCTACAACACCAGGTGTTCCCAGGCAGTCACTCATCTAAGTACTGACCTGGCCCAACCATGCTTGATTGCGGTGATCTGATGAGAACCGGTATATTCATGGTGGTGTGGTCGTAGGCAATACATAAAAATTTAATGTACTTAACACTGCAGTTGTTCTTGCACAAATACATAATTTGCCTCACAGCTGTCTTCCAATATCTATTCTTGCATTAATAATTTGAAACATTAGCCGATCATTCCTTAAAGCTCTTGGAATATGATAATTTTGAAATTCATTTCCAATACAATGATGATTTGATGTTAAAAAGTTTGATATAAAACAATGAAGCCTACAACACCAGGTGTTCCCAGACGGTCACCCATCTTTGTACTCACCTGGCCCAAACATTCTTAACTGTGGTGATCTGACGAGAACCAGTATATTCATGGTGGTGTGATCGTAGGCAATACATAAAAAATTGAATGTTCCTCACACTGTAGTTTTTCTTCCACAAATACATATTTTGCCTAACAGCTGTCTTCCAATATCTATTCTTGCATTAATAACTTGAAATATTGGCAGATCATTCCTTAAAGCTCTTGGAATATGATAATTTTCAAATTCATTTCCAATACAATCATGATTTTATGTAAAAGATTCAATTTAAAACAATGAAGCCTACAACACCAGGTAATCCCAGGCGGTCACCAAGCTAGGTACTGACCTGGCCCAACCATGCTTGATCATGGTGATCTGAGGAGAACCAGTATATTCATGGTGGTGTGGTCGTAAGCAATACATAACAAATTGATTGTGCTTCACACTTCAGTTTTTCTTGCACAAATACATATTTTGCCTCACAGCTGTCTTCCGATATCTATTCTTGCATTAATAATTTGAGATATTGGCTGACCATTCCTTAAAGCTCTTGGAGTATGATCATTTTCAAAATTAATTTTCAATACAATCATGATTTGGTATTAAAAAGTTTGAATTAAAACAATGAAGCCTACAACACCAGGTGTTCCTAGGCGGTCACCCATCTATGTACTGACCTGGCACAACCATGCTTGACTGCAGTGATCTGACGAGAACCGGTATATTCATGGTGGTGTGGTCGAAGGCAATACATAAATAATTGAGACTTCAGTTTTTCTTGCACAAATACATATTTTGCCTCACAGCTGTCTTCCAATATCTATTCTTGCATTAATAATTTGAAATATTGGCCTATCATTCCTTAAGGCTCTTTGAATATGATAATTTTCAAAATTAATTTTCAATACAATCATGATTTGGTATTAAAAAGTTTGAATTAAAACAATGAAGCCTACAACACCAGGTGTTCCTAGGCGGTCACCCATCTATGTACTGACCTGGCACAACCATGCTTGACTGCAGTGATCTGACGAGAACCGGTATATTCATGGTGGTGTGGTCGAAGGCAATTCATAAAACTTGAATTTGCTTCACACTGCAGTTGTTCTTGCACAAATACATAATTTGCCTCACAGCTGTCTCCCAATATCTATTCTTGCATTAATAATTTGAAATATTGGCCGATCATTCCTTGAAGCTCTTGAAATATGATAATTTTCAAATTCATTTCCAATACAATCATGATTTGATGGTAAAAAGTTTGAATTAAAACAACGAAGCCTACAACACAAGGTGTTCCCAGACGGTCACCCATCTAGGTAGGTAATATATAAAGAATTTAATGTGCTCTGCTGTTTTTCTTGCCAAATGGCCTCACAGCTGTCTTCCAATATCTATTCTTGCATTAATAATTTGAAATATTGGCTGATCATTCCTTAAAGCTCTTGGAATATAATAATTTTCAAATTCATTCCCAATACAATCATGATTTGATGTTAAAAGTTTGATTTAAAACAATAAAGCCTACAACACCAGGTCTTCCCAGGCGGTCACCCATCTAGGTACTGACCTGACCCAACCATGCTTGACTGTGGTGATCTGACGAGAACCAGTATATTCATAGTGGTGTGATCATAGGCAATACATGAAAAATTGATTGTGCCTCACACTGCAGTTTCCACAAATACATACTTTGCCTCACAGCTGTCTTCCAATATCTATTCTTGCATTAATAATTTGAAGTATAGGCTGATCATTCCTTAACGCTCTTGGAATAAGATAATATTCAAATAAATTTCCAATACAATCATGATTTCTTGCTAAAAGGTTTAATTTAAAACAATGAAGCCTACAACATCAGGTAATCCCGGGCGGTCAACAAGCTAGGTACTGACCTGGTCCAACCATGCTTGACTGCGGTGATCTGACGAGAACCCGTATATTCATGGTGGTGAGGTCGTAGGCAATACATAACAAATTGAATGTGCTTCACACTTCAGTTGTTCTTGCACAAATAAATATTTTGCCTCACAGCTGTCTTCCAATATCTATTCCTGCATTAATAATTTGAGATATTGGCTGATCATTCCTTAAAGCTCTTGGAATATGATAATTCTCAAATTCATTTTCAATACAATCATGATTTGGTGCTAAAAAGTTTGAATTTAACCAATAAAGCCTACAACACCAGGTGTTCCTAGGCGTTCACCCATCTTGGTACTGACCTGGCGCAACCATGCTTGACTGCGGTGACCTGAAGAGAACCAGTTTTTTCATGGTGGTGTGGTCGTAGGCAATACATAAAAAATTGAATGTGCTTCACACTGCAGTTTTTCTTGCACAAATACATATTTTGCCTCACAGCTGTCTTCCAACATCTATTCTTGCATTAATAATTTGAATTATTGGCCGATCATTCCTTTCTACTTCTGGAATATGATAATTTTTCAATTCATCTGCAATACAATCATGATTTGATGTAAAAAATTCAATTTAAAACAATGAAGACTACAACTACAGGTGTTCCCAAACGGTCATCCATCTAGGTAGGCAATATATAAAGAATTTAATGTGCACTGCTGTTTTTCTTGCCCAAATATATATTAGGCCTCACAGCTGTCGTCCAATATCTTTTTTTGAATTAATAATTTGAAATATTGGCCGATGATTCCTTATAGCTCTTGGAATATGATAATTTTCAAATTCATTTCCAATACAATCATGATTTGATGTTAAAAAGTTTGATTTAAAACAATGAAGCCTACAACATCATGTGTTCCCAGACGGTCACCCATCTTTGTACTGTCCTGGCCCAACCATGCTTGACTGTGGTGATCTAACGAGAACCAGTATATTCATGGTGGTGTGATCGTAGGCAATACATATAAAATTGAATGTGCCTCACATGTAGTTTTTCTTGCATGAATACATATTTGGTCTCACAGCTGTCTTCCAATGCCCATTCTTGCATAAATAATTTGAGATATTGGCTGATGATTCCTTAAAGCTCTTGGAATATGATAATTTTAGAATTAATTTCTAATACAATCATGACTTGAAGTTAAAAACTTTGAATTAAAAGAATTACGCCTACAACACCAGCTGTTCCCAGATGGTCACCCATCTAGGTACTGACCTGGCCAAACCATGCTTGACTTCGTTGATCTGACGAGAACCGGTATATTCGTGGTTGTGTGATCGTAGGCAGTTCATACAAAATTGAATGTGCCTCACACTGCAGTTGTTCTTGCACAAATACATAATTTGCCTCACAGCCGTCTTCAAATATCTATTCTTGCATTAATGATTTGAAATAATGGCCGATCATTCCCTAAATCTCAAATTCATTTCCAATACAGTCATGATTTGATTTTAAAAGGTTTGATTTAAAACAATGAAGCCTACAAGACCAGCTGTTCCCAGGTGGTCACCCATCTAGGTACTGATCTGGCCAAACCATGCTTGACTTCGGTGATCTGACGAGAACCGGTATATTCATGGTGGTGTGGTCGTAGGCAATACATAACAAATTGAATGTGCTTCACACTTCAGTTATTCTTGCAAAAATACATATTTTGCCTCACAGCTGTCTTCTAATATCTATTCTTGCATTAATAATTTGAGATGTTGGCTTATCATTCCTTAAAGCTCTTGGAATATGATAATTTTCAAATTCATTTCCAATACAATTATGATTTGATAATTAAAAGTTTGAATTAAACCAATAAAGCCTACAACACCAGGTGTTCCCAGGCAGTCACTCATCTAAGTACTGACCTGGCCCAACCATGCTTGATTGCGGTGATCTGATGAGAACCGGTATATTCATGGTGGTGTGGTCGTAGGCAATACATAAAAATTTAATGTACTTAACACTGCAGTTGTTCTTGCACAAATACATAATTTGCCTCACAGCTGTCTTCCAATATCTATTCTTGCATTAATAATTTGAAACATTAGCCGATCATTCCTTAAAGCTCTTGGAATATGATAATTTTGAAATTCATTTCCAATACAATGATGATTTGATGTTAAAAAGTTTGATATAAAACAATGAAGCCTACAACACCAGGTGTTCCCAGACGGTCACCCATCTTTGTACTCACCTGGCCCAAACATTCTTAACTGTGGTGATCTGACGAGAACCAGTATATTCATGGTGGTGTGATCGTAGGCAATACATAAAAATTGAATGTTCCTCACACTGTAGTTTTCTTCCACAAATACATATTTTGCCTAACAGCTGTCTTCCAATATCTATTCTTGCATTAATAACTTGAAATATTGGCAGATCATTCCTTAAAGCTCTTGGAATATGATAATTTTCAAATTCATTTCCAATACAATCATGATTTTATGTAAAAGATTCAATTTAAAACAATGAAGCCTACAACACCAGGTAATCCCAGGCGGTCACCAAGCTAGGTACTGACCTGGCCCAACCATGCTTGATCATGGTGATCTGAGGAGAACCAGTATATTCATGGTGGTGTGGTCGTAAGCAATACATAACAAATTGATTGTGCTTCACACTTCAGTTTTTCTTGCACAAATACATATTTTGCCTCACAGCTGTCTTCCAATATCTATTCTTGCATTAATAATTTGAGATATTGGCTGACCATTCCTTAAAGCTCTTGGAGTATGATCATTTTCAAAATTAATTTTCAATACAATCATGATTTGGTATTAAAAAGTTTGAATTAAAACAATGAAGCCTACAACACCAGGTGTTCCTAGGCGGTCACCCATCTATGTACTGACCTGGCACAACCATGGTTGACTGCAGTGATCTGACGAGAACCGGTATATTCATGGTGGTGTGGTCGTAGGCAATTCATAAAAACTTGAATTTGCTTCACACTGCAGTTGTTCTTGCACAAATACATAATTTGCCTCACAGCTGTCTCCCAATATCTATTCTTGCATTAATAATTTGAAATATTGGCCGATCATTCCTTAAAGCTCTTGGAGTATGATCATTTTCAAAATTAATTTTCAATACAATCATGATTTGGTATTAAAAAGTTTGAATTAAAACAATGAAGCCTACAACACCAGGTGTTCCTAGGCGGTCACCCATCTATGTACTGACCTGGCACAACCATGCTTGACTGCAGTGATCTGACGAGAACCGGTATATTCATGGTGGTGTGGTCGTAGGCAATTCATAAAAACTTGAATTTGCTTCACACTGCAGTTGTTCTTGCACAAATACATAATTTGCCTCACAGCTGTCTCCCAATATCTATTCTTGCATTAATAATTTGAAATATTGGCCGATCATTCCTTGAAGCTCTTGAAATATGATAATTTTCAAATTCATTTCCAATACAATCATGATTTGATGGTAAAAAGTTTGAATTAAAACAACGAAGCCTACAACACAAGGTGTTCCCAGACGGTCACCCATCTAGGTAGGTAATATATAAAGAATTTAATGTGCTCTGCTGTTTTTCTTGCCAAATATATATTTGGCCTCACAGCTGTCTTCCAATATCTATTCTTGCATTAATAATTTGAAATATTGGCTGATCATTCCTTAAAGCTCTTGGAATATAATAATTTTCAAATTCATTCCCAATACAATCATGATTTGATGTTAAAAGTTTGATTTAAAACAATAAAGCCTACAACACCAGGTCTTCCCAGGCGGTCACCCATCTAGGTACTGACCTGACCCAACCATGCTTGACTGTGGTGATCTGACGAGAACCAGTATATTCATAGTGGTGTGATCATAGGCAATACATGAAAAATTGATTGTGCCTCACACTGCAGTTTCCACAAATACATACTTTGCCTCACAGCTGTCTTCCAATATCTATTCTTGCATTAATAATTTGAAGTATAGGCTGATCATTCCTTAACGCTCTTGGAATAAGATAATATTCAAATAAATTTCCAATACAATCATGATTTCTTGCTAAAAGGTTTAATTTAAAACAATGAAGCCTACAACATCAGGTAATCCCGGGCGGTCAACAAGCTAGGTACTGACCTGGTCCAACCATGCTTGACTGCGGTGATCTGACGAGAACCCGTATATTCATGGTGGTGAGGTCGTAGGCAATTCATAAAAACTTGAATTTGCTTCACACTGCAGTTGTTCTTGCACAAATACATAATTTGCCTCACAGCTGTCTCCCAATATCTATTCTTGCATTAATAATTTGAAATATTGGCCGATCATTCCTTAAAGCTCTTGGAGTATGATCATTTTCAAAATTAATTTTCAATACAATCATGATTTGGTATTAAAAAGTTTGAATTAAAACAATGAAGCCTACAACACCAGGTGTTCCTAGGCGGTCACCCATCTATGTACTGACCTGGCACAACCATGCTTGACTGCAGTGATCTGACGAGAACCGGTATATATTCATGGTGGTGTGCACAAATCGTAGGTCTCCCAATATCATAAAAATTTGAATGGCCGATGCTCTCACACTACAGATTTGATTCTTTGAATTAAAACACAAATACATATTTATATAAAGCCTGCTGTTTTTCTTGCCACAGCTGTCTTCCAATATCTATTCTTGCATTAATAATTGAAATATTGGCTGATCATTCCTTAAAGCTCTTGGAATAAGATAATATTCAAATAAATTTCCAATACAATCATGATTTCATGTTAAAAGGTTTGATTTAAAACAATGAAGCCTACAATACCAGGTGTTCCCAGGCGGTCACCCATCTAGGTACTGACCTTGCACAACGATTCTTGACTGCGGTGATGTGACGAGAACCGGAATATTCATGGTGGTGTGATCGTAGGCAATACTTAAAAAATTGAATGTGCCTCACACTGTAGCTTTTCTTCCACAAATACATATTTTGCCTAACAGCTGTCTTCCAATAACTATTCTTGCATTAATAATTTGAAGTATAGGCTGATCATTCCTTAAAGCTCTTGGAATAAGATAATATTCAAATAAATTTCCAATACAATCATGATTTCATGTTAAAAGGTTTAATTTAAAACAATGAAGCCTACAATACCAGGTGTTCCCAGGCGGTCACCCATCTAGGTACTGACCTTGCACAACCATGCTTGACCGCGGTGATGTGACGAGAACCGGAATATTCATGGTGGTGTGATCGTAGGCAATACATAAAAAATTGAATGTGCCTCACACTGTAGCTTTTCTTCCACAAATACATATTTTGCCTAACAGCTGTCTTCCAATAACTATTCTTGCATTAATAATTTGAAGTATAGGCTGATCATTCCTTAAAGCTCTTGGAATAAGATAATATTCAAATAAATTTCCAATACAATCATGATTTCATGTTAAAAGGTTTAATTTAAAACAATGAAGCCTACAATACCAGGTGTTCCCAGGCGGTCACCCATCTAGGTACTGACCTTGCACAACCATGCTTGACCGCGGTGATGTGACGAGAACCGGAATATTCATGGTGGTGTGATCGTAGGCAATACATAAAAAATTGAATGTGCCTCACACTGTAGCTTTTCTTCCACAAATACATATTTTGCCTAACAGCTGTCTTCCAATAACTATTCTTGCATTAATGATTTGAAGTATAGGCTGATCATTCCTTAAAGCTCTTGGAATAAGATAATATTCAAATAAATTTCCAATACAATCATGATTTCATGTTAAAAGGTTTAATTTAAAACAATGAAGCCTACAACACAAGGTAATCCCAGGCGGTCACCAAGCTAGGTACTGACCTGGCCCAACCATGCTTGACTGCGGTGATCTGACGAGAACCCGTATATTCATGGTGGTGAGGTCGTAGGCAATACATAACAAATTGAATGTGCTTCACACTTCAGTTGTTCTTGCACAAATACATATTTTGCCTCACAGCTGTCTTCCAATATCTATTCTTGCATTAATAATTTGAGATATTGGCTGATCATTCCTTAAAGCTCTTGGAAGATGATAATTCTCAAATTCATTTTCAATACAATCATGATTTGGTGTTAAAAGTTTGATTTAAAACAATGAAGCCTACAACACCAGGTGTTCCCAGGCGGTTACCCATCTTTGTACTGACCTGGCCCAACCATGCTTGACTGCGGTCATCTGATGAGAACCAGTATATTCATGGTGGTGTGGTCCTAGGCAATACATAAAAAATTGAATGTGCTTCACACTGCAGTTGTTCTTGCACGAATACATATTTTGCCTTGCAGCTGTCTTCCAATGCCCATTCTTGCATTAATAATTTGAGATATTGGCTGATCATTCCTTAAAGCTCTTGGAATATGATAATTTTCAAATTCATTTCCAATACAATCATGATTTGATGTTAAAAGTTTGATTTAAAACAATGAAGCCTACAACACCAGGTGTTCCCAGGCAGTCACCCATCTAAGTACTGAACTGGCCCAACCATGCTTGACTGCGGTGATCTGACGAGAACCGGTATATTCATGGTGGTGTGGTCGAAGGCAATACATAAATAATTGAGACTTCAGTTTTTCTTGCACAAATACATATTTTGCCTCACAGCTGTCTTCCAATATCTATTCTTGCATTAATAATTTGAAATATTGGCCTATCATTCCTTAAGGCTCTTTGAATATGATTATTTTCAAACTCATTTCCAATAAAATCATGATTTGATGTTAAAAGGTTTGATTTAAAACAATGAAGCCTACAACACCAGGTGTTCCCAGGCGGTCACCCATCTAGGTACTGACCTGGCCAAACCATGCTTGACTTTGGTGATCTGACGAGAACCGGTATATTCATGGTTGTGTGATCGTAGGCAATACATAAAAAATTGAATGTGCCTCACACTGCAGTTGTTCTTGCACAAATACATATTTTGCCTCACAGCTGTCTTCCAATATCTATTCTTGCATTAATAATTTGAAATATTGGCCTATCATTCCTTAAGGCTCTTTGAATATGATTATTTTCAAACTCATTTCCAATAAAATCATGATTTGATGTTAAAAGGTTTGATTTAAAACAATGAAGCCTACAACACCAGGTGTTCCCAGGCGGTCACCCATCTAGGTACTGACCTGGCCCAACCATGCTTGACTGCGGTGATCTGACGAGAACGGGTATATTCATGGTGGTGTGATCGTAGGCAATACATAAAAAATTGAATGTGCCTCACACTGCAGTTTTTCTTGCACAAATACATATTTTGCCTCACAGCTGTCTTCCAATATCTATTCTTGCATTAATAACTTGAAATATTGGCAGATCATTCCTTAAAGCTCTTGGAATATGATAATTTTCAAATTCATTTCCAATACAATCAAAACAATGAAGCCTACAACACCAGGTGTTCCCAGGCGGTCACCCATCTAAGTACTGACCTGGCCCAACCATGCTTGACTGCGGTGATCTGACGAGAACCGGTATATTCATGGTGGTGTGGTCGTAGGCAATACATAAAAAATTGAATGTGCTTCACACTGCAGTTGTTCTTGCACAAATACATAATTTGCCTCACAGCTGTCTTCCAATATCTATTCTTGCATTAATAATTTGAAATATTGGCCGATCATTCCTTAAAGCTCTTGGAATATGATAATTTTGAAATTCATTTCCAATACAATCATGATTTGATGTTAAAAAGTTTGATTTAAAACAATGAAGCCTACAACACCAGGTGTTCCCAGGCGGTCACCCATCTAGGTACTGACCTGGCCCAACCATGCTTGACTGCGGTGATCTGACGAGAACCGGTATATTCATGGTGGTGTGATCGTAGGCAATACATCAAAAATTGAATG
Source organism: Chrysaora quinquecirrha (assembly GCA_014526335.1). Taxonomy (NCBI): domain Eukaryota; kingdom Metazoa; phylum Cnidaria; class Scyphozoa; order Semaeostomeae; family Pelagiidae; genus Chrysaora; species Chrysaora quinquecirrha. The sequence continues at coordinate 494,474 of JACTAT010000152.1, forward strand.
TGACTCACACTGTAGTTTTTCTTGCACAAATACATATTTTGCCTCACAGCTGTCTTCCAATATCTATTCTTGCATTAATAATTTGAGGTATTGACTGATCATTCCTTAAAGCTCTTGGAATATGATAATATTCAAATTCATTTCCAATACAATCATGATTTCATGTTAAAAGGTTTGATTTAAAACAATGAAGCCTACAACACCAGGTGTTCCCAGGCGGTCACCCATCTAGGTACTGACCTGGCCCAACCATGCTTGACTGCGGTGATCTGACGAGAACCGGTATATTCATGGTGGTGTGATCGTAGGCAATACATAATAAATTGAATGTGCCTCACACTGCAGTTTTTCTTGCACAAATACATATTTTGCCTCACAGCTGTCTTCCAATATCTATTCTTGCATTAATAACTTGAAATATTGGCAGATCATTCCTTAAAGCTCTTGGAATAAGATAATATTCAAATAAATTTCCAATACAATCATGATTTCATGTTAAAAGGTTTAATTTAAAACAATGAAGCCTACAACACCAGGTGTTCCCAGGCGGTCAGCCATCTAGGTACTGACCTGGCTCAGCCATGCTTGACTGCGGTGATCTGACGTGAACTGGTATATTCATGGTGGCGTGATGGTACACAATACATGAAAAATTGAATGTGCTGCTTCACACTGGAGTTTTTCTTGCACAAATACATATTTTGCCTCACAGCTGTCTTCCAATGTCCATTCTTGCATTAATAATTTGAAATATTGGCTGATCATTCCTTAAAGCTCTTGGAATATGATAATTTTAAAATTCATTTCCAATACAACCATGATTTGATGTTAAAAGTTTGAATTAAAACAATGAAGCCTACAACACCAGGTGTTCCCAGGCGGTCACCCATCTAGGTACTGACCTGGCCCAACCATGCTTGACTGCGGTGATCTGACGAGAACCGGTATATTCATGGTGGTGTGGTCGTAGGCAATACATGAATAATTGAATGTGCTTCACACTGGAGTTTTTCTTGCCCAAATACATATTTTGCCTCACAGCTGTCTTCTAATATCTATTCTCGCATTAATAATTTGAGATATTGGCTGATCATTCCTTAAAGCTCTTGGAATATGATAATTTTCAAATTGATTTCCAATACAACCATGATTTGATGTTAAAAGTTTGAATTAAAACAATGAAGCCTACAACACCAGATGTTCCTAGGCGGTCACCCATCTTGGTACTGACCTGGCCCAACCATGCTTGACTGCGGTGATCTGACGAGAACCGGTATATTCATGGTGGTGTGGTCGTAGGCAATACATAAAAATTGAATGTGCTTCACACTGCAGTTTTCTTGCACAAATACATATTTTGCCTCACAGCTGTCTTCCAATATCTATTCTTGCATTAATAATTTGAAATATTGGCTGATCATTCCTTAAATCTCAAAACCTCCAGACCAGTATATCCTACCGATCATCTCTGTTATTTTCCAATAAAGAACCAGTAAAGAGTGTAGCTGCAGTAGACTGATAATTCATTGATTGATTTGTTGTTCTCACGTTATTTCCGCCTCTTGCCATTCCTGGGTGGGATGCTGCGGCTGTAGGTCCACTGATCGCGGCGAAAGTGCATGCCTCACGAAGGTTTAATTCTTCTCCAAACTGTGTAAGCAATCCATCTAACTCCTATTCTTCTGGTAGTTTTCTGCTCATAATCAGACGTAATTCTGTTGGTAATTTAGACATGATAACTGGTGACAAAACTGTCCCAAAACTTTCTGTTTGGATTCCTAATCCTCTTAAGCTGGGCACGGTAGCTTCCGTCTTGTCGTACAAAATGCGTAGTTTCTTCAGATCGTACAAAGATGTTATTTTTGGAAGCTCCATCAAACTTTCAATATGTTTAGAAATTATTATCTGCTTGTTGCCAAAACGTTTTTCCAACAGGTTCTTTGCTTCACCATAGTTTTCGTTAGAGATTTGTAAACCTGCGATCGTTTCTGTCGCTGGACTGGTGAGAGACCTTTGCAAATATTGCAACTTCTTGACATTTGCCAAACTTTGATTTTTGTCTATACTTGAGCTAAAACTGTCCCAGAACGTAGTCCATTGCGTAGGATCTCCATTGAAGATGAGAAGCAATAATTTCGGCAATTTTACTTAATCTCTTCTGTGTGATTGTGATAATGTTTGACTGTTATGCGGTGTCGGCGGTTGCGTTGTTGTTTTCTCTTTTAAGGCGTTTTGATGCGGCAAATAACTTCTTCGATGTCTTCTTCTAATTGCTCTCTTCCAGAATTTCTTTTTAATATTGTCATCGGTCTCGAATGCGTCTAGAATTTCGTTATTTAATATTTCTATGTCAGTTTTCTTTTTCTCTAAGGTATTAATGAAGGACTCAAGTTTCAATTTAAGTTTGGCGGGTGCTTTGATTCCAACGCATTTGTTCCCGGGTCACGGCACCATGAAGTGTATTTACTTCTTTTGCTGGGCTGTGTTCTATCAGCAAATCTTCAAGAACCCCAGGTGACGATTCATGACTAAAATCGTTGAAGAATGGCAGGTTGAAGCGAAACAAAACTCTGCGTGATTATACACAAACACAACAATTACTATATACAGCGAAAAAAAATTATTAAGACTACCTGATAAACGAGAATACGAATGATACGCGAATGAATAACAACGATTGATATCTAGCAATATGAATACTTGCTTCCTCTCTCGAAGCTATCTCTAAGAGATCTTGTCCTTCTGTGAGTACGAATGCGAATGAATACGAATGTCTTCCCTGACTACAGGGATACAAGGTTATATTACGTGTGATTAAATAAGAACAATATCCTTCAAGTGGAAAGGCATGACTCTCACTGGAACAGCATATGGTTTCATATTTCGCTTTTCATCTGCCAACATGAATATAAGAAGATGTGATGCTGCATCTCTACGCTTCATAAACAAATTCTTCAAATAAGCCATCAAATCATCACGTAATGTAACAAGCTGTCTCGGGCAAGTCAACTTACCTCCTTGCTGTTCTGCAATCTCACAAAGTATTGCATGGATTTGCTTCTTGTAATCATCAAGCATTTAAATCAGCTTTCTGAAACCTTCAACATCCCATGCCAAAGCAAACAAGCCTTCTTGAGGAGTATTCTTTTTCTCTGAGGTTGTGTTGTAAATCTGCTTAGCCCTTTCAAAACCAGTACTAAAGAACTCCCTGTCTTCCTCCAACTGCACCAAAATCTTACCAAGGTCAACCTCTATAAAACGTTTTCGCTCTCCAAGACCAACATTTGCACCCAACTTTCTTCTATCAACATACAATGTATACAAAGAATCTAGACAACCATCCCCTAAATCACAATCACCAGACCATTCATGTCGCAAAGATTCTCTAAGACCCTGACTTACATCACACCCATCCGCCTTGATCCAAAATCTTCCTGCTGGATGTTCCTCTGCAATCTTATCAAGAATTTTATCCTGTATTGCAGATGACTTACAAAACTCAGATTCCTTTATCTTCGATTTCAGATAACGCCAGCTTACTCCAGGAACATTAACTTTAGCAGCCATTGGGTCAAATGTTTTTGGACGAGGATAATGTAACATTGCTGCAAACTGCTTAACACTGCAGTTGTTCTTGCACAAATACATAATTTGCCTCACAGCTGTCTTCCAATATCTATTCTTGCATTAATAATTTGAAATATTGGCCGATCATTCCTTAAAGCTCTTGGAATATGATAATTTTGAAATTCATTTCCAATACAATGATGATTTGATGTTAAAAAGTTTGAATTAAAACAATGAAGCCTACAACACCAGGTGTTCCCAGGCGGTCACCCATCTAGGTACTGACCTGGCCCAACCATGCTTGACTGCGGTGATCTGACGAGAACCAGTATATTCATGGTGGTGTGATCATAGGCAATACATAAAAATTGAATGTGCCTCACACTGCAGTTTTTCTTCCACAAATACATATTTTGCCTCACAGCTGTCTTCCAATATCTATTCTTGCATTAATAACTTGAAATATTGGCAGATCATTCCTTAAAGCTCTTGGAATATGATAATTTTCAAATTCATTTCCAATACAATCATGATTTGATGTTAAAAGATTGAATTAAAACAATGAAGCCTACAACACCAGGTGTTCCCAGGCAGTCACCCATCTAAGTACTGAACTGGCCCAACCATGCTTGACTGTGGTGATCTGACGAGAACCGGTATATTCATGGTGGTGTGGTCGAAGGCAATACATAAATAATTGAGACTTCAGTTTTTCTTGCACAAATACATATTTTGCCTCACAGCTGTCTTCCAATATCTATTCTTGCATTAATAATTTGAAATATTGGCATTTTCAAAATTAATTTTCAATACAATCATGATCATTCCACCAGGTGTAAAGCTCTTGGACTGCATATGATATATTTTGGTGTGGTCGTAAATTCATTTGAATTTGCTTCAATACAATCATGACAGCTGTTGCATTAATAATTTGTATTGGCCGATCAAAAGCTTTGAATTAAAACAATGAAGCCTACAACACCAGGTGTTCCTAGGCGGTCACCCATCTATGTACTGACCTGGCAAAACCATGCTTGACTGCAGTGATCTGACGAGAACCGGTATATTCATGGTGGTGTGGTCGTAGGCAATTCATAAAAACTTGAATTTGCTTCACACTGCAGTTGTTCTTGCACAAATACATATTTTGCCTCACAGCTGTCTTCCAATATCTATTCTTGCATTAATAATTTGAAATATTGGCCTATCATTCCTTAAAGCTCTTGAAATATGATAATTTTCAAATTCATTTCCAATACAATCATGATTTGATGTTAAAAGTTTGAATTAAAACAATGAAGCCTACAACACCAGGTGTTCCCAGACGGTCACCCATCTAGGTAGGTGACCTGGCCAAATATATATTTGGCCTCAAAGCTGTCTTCCATATCTATTCTTGCTTGACTGATCATTCCTTAAAGGTGATAATATTCAAATGATTTCGAGAACCAATGAAGCCTATATTTCATGCGGCCACCCATCTAGGTGTTGCACAACGATTCTTGACTGCGGTGATGTGCGAGAACCGGAATATTCATGGTGGTGTGATCGCAAAATACTTAAAAAATTGAATGTGCCTCACACTGTAGCTTTTCTTCCACAAATACATATTTTGCCTAACAGCTGTCTTCCAATAACTATTCTTGCATTAATAATTTGAAGTATAGGCTGATCATTCCTTAAAGCTCTTGGAATAAGATAATATTCAAATTCATTTCCAATACAATCATGATTTCATGTTAAAAGGTTTAATTTAAAACAATGAAGCCTACAACACCAGGTGTTCCCAGGCGGTCACCCATCTAGGTACTGACCTTGCACAACCATGCTTGACTGCGGTGATGTGACGAGAACCGGAATATTCATGGTGGTGTGATCGTAGGCAATACATAAAAATTGAATGTGCCTCACACTGTAGCTTTTCTTCCACAAATACATATTTTGCCTAACAGCTGTCTTCCAATAACTATTCTTGCATTAATGATTTGAAGTATAGGCTGATCATTCCTTAAAGCTCTTGGAATAAGATAATATTCAAATAAATTTCCAATACAATCATGATTTCATGTTAAAAGGTTTAATTTAAAACAATGAAGCCTACAATACCAGGTGTTCCCAGGCGGTCACCCATCTAGGTACTGACCTTGCACAACGATTCTTGACTGCGGTGATGTGACGAGAACCGGAATATTCATGGTGGTGTGATCGTAGGCAATACTTAAAAAATTGAATGTGCCTCACACTGCAGTTTCCACAAATACATATTTTGCCTCACAGCTGTCTTCCAATATCTATTCTTGCATTAATAATTTGAGGTATTGACTGATCATTCCTTAAAGCTCTTGGAATATGATAATATTCAAATTCAATTCCAATACAATCATGATTTCATGTTAAAAGGTTTGATTTAAAACAATGAAGCCTACAATACCAGGTGTTCCCAGGCGGTCACCCATCTAGGTACTGACCTGGCACAACCATGCTTGACTGCGGTGATCTGACAAGAACCGGAATATTCATGGTGGTGTGATCGTAGGCAATACATAAAAAATTGAATGTGCTTCACACTGCAGTGTTTCTTCCACAAATACATATTTTGCCACACAGCTGTCTTCCAATAACTATTCTTGCATTAATAATTTGAAGTATAGACTGATCATTCCTTGAAGCTCTTGGAATATGATAAAATTCAAATAAATTTCCAATACAATCATGATTTCATGTTAAAAGGTTTGATTTAAAACAATGAAGCCTACAATACCAGGTGTTCCCAGGCGGTCACCCATCTTTGTACTGACCTGGCCCAACCATGCTTGACTGCGGTGATCTGACGAGAACCGGAATATTCATGGTGGTGTGATCGTAGGCAATACATAAAAAATTGAATGTTCCTCACACTGTAGTTTTTCTTCCACAAATACATATTTTGCCTAACAGCTGTCTTCCAATATCTATTCTTGCATTAATAACTTGAAATATTGGCAGATCATTCCTTAAAGCTCTTGGAATATGATAATTTTCAAATTCATTTCCAATACAATCATGATTTTATGTAAAAAGATTCAATTTAAAACAATGAAGCCTACAACACCAGGTAATCCAAGGCGGTCACCAAGCTAGGTACTGACCTGGCCCAACCATGCTTGATCATGGTGATCTGAGGAGAACAAGTATATTCATGGTGGTGTGGTCGTAAGCAATACATAACAAATTGATTGTGCTTCACACTTCAGTTTTTCTTGCACAAATACATATTTTGCCTCACAGCTGTCTTCCAATATCTATTCTTGCATTAATAATTTGAGATATTGGCTGACAATTCCTTAAAGCTCTTGGAGTATGATAAAATTCAAATAAATTTCCAATACAATCATGATTTCATGTTAAAAGGTTTGATTTAAAACAATGAAGCCTACAATACCAGGTGTTCCCAGGCGGTCACCCATCTTTGTACTGACCTGGCCCAACCATGCTTGACTGCGGTGATCTGACGAGAACCGGAATATTCATGGTGGTGTGGTCATAGGCAGTATATAAAAAAATAAAATTGCTTCACACTGCAGTTGTTCTTGCATGAATACATATTTGGTCTCACTGCTGTCTTCCAATATCTATTCTTGCATTAATAATTTGAAATATTGGCCAATCATTCCTTAAAGCTCTTGGAATATGATAATTTTGAAATTCATTTCCAATACAATGATGATTTGATGTTAAAAAGTTTGATTTAAAACAATGAAGCCTACAACACCAGGTGTTCCCACACGATCACCCATGTTTGTACTGACCAAGCCCAACCAGGCTTGACTGCGGTGATCTGAGGAGAACCGGTATATTGATGGTGGTGTGGTCGTAGGCAATACATAAATTATTGAATGTGCTTCACACTGCAGTTTTTCTTGCACAAATACATATTTTGCCTCACAGCTGTATTCCAATGCCCATTCTTGCATAAATAATTTGAGATATTGGCTGATGATTCCTTAAAGCTCTTGGAATATGATAATTTTAAAATTCATTTCTAATACAATCATGACTTGAAGTTAAAAACTTTGAATTAAAAGAATGAAGCCTACAACACCAGCTGTTCCCAGGCGGTCACCCATCTAGGTACTGACCTGGCCAAACCATGCTTGACTTCATTGATCTGACGAGAACCGGTATATTCATGGTTGTGTGATCGTAGACAGTTCATACAAAATTGAATGTGCCTCACACTGCAGTTGTTCTTGCACAAATACATAATTTGCCTCACAGCTGTCTTCCAATATCTATTCTTGCATTAATAATTTGAAATAATGGCCGATCATTCCCTAAATCTCAAATTCATTTCCAACAATGAAGTTAAAAAGTTTGACAATGAAGCCTACAAGACCAGCTGTTCCCAGGTGGTCACCCATCTAGGTACTGACCTGGCCAAACCACACTTGACTTCGGTGATCTGACGAGAATGGGTATATTCATGGTGGCGAGATCGTTGGCAATACATAAAATATTTAATGTGCCTCACACTGCAGTTTTTCTTGCACAAATACATAATTTGCCTCACAGCTGTCTTCCAATATCTATTCTTGCATTAATAATTTGAAATATTGGCAGATCATTCCTTAAAGCTCTTGGAATATGATAATTTTAAAATTCATTTCCAATACAATCATGACTTGAAGTTAAAAACTTTGAATTAAAACAATGAAGCCTACAACACCAGGTGTTCCCAGGCGGTCACCCATCTAAGTACTGACCTGGCCCAACCATTCTTGACTGCGGTGATCTGACGAGAACCGGTATATTCATGGTGGTGTGGTCGTAGGCAATACATAAAAAATAAAATGTGCTTCACACTGCAGTTGTTCTTGCATGAATACATATTTGGTCTGACTGCTGTCTTCCAATATCTATTCTTGCATTAATAATTTGAAATATTGGCCGATCATTCCTTAAAGCTCTTGGAATATGATAATTTTGAAATTCATTTCCAATACAATCATGATTTGATGTTTAAAAGTTTGAATTAAACCAATAAAGCCTACAACACCAGGTGTTCCCAGGCGGTCACCCATCTTGGTACTGACCTGGCCCAACCATGCTTGACTGAGGTGATCTGACGAGAACTGGTATATTCATGGTGGTGTGGTCGTAGGCAATACATAAAAAATTGAATGTGCTTCACACTTCAGTTCTTCTTGCACAAATACATATTTTGCCTCACAGCTGTCTTCCAATGCCCATTCTTGCATTAATAATTTGAGATATTGGCTGATCATTCCTTAAAGCTCTTGGAATATGATAATTTTAAAATTCATTTCCAATACAATCATGACTTGAAGTTAAAAACTTTGAATTAAAAGAATGAAGCCTACAACACCAGCTGTTCCCAGGCGGTCACCCATCTAGGTACTGACCTGGCCAAACCATGCTTGACTTCGTTGATCTGACGAGAACCGGTATATTCATGGTTGTGTGATCGTAGGCAGTTCATACAAAATTGAATGTGCCTCACACTGCAGTTGTTCTTGCACAAATACATAATTTGCCTCACAGCCGTCTTCCAATATCTATTCTTGCATTAATAATTTGAAATAATGGCCGATCATTCCCTAAATCTCAAATTCATTTCCAACAATGAAGCCTACAAGACCAGCTGTTCCCAGGTGGTCACCCATCTAGGTACTGACCTGGCCAAACCACACTTGACTTCGGTGATCTGACGAGAATGGGTATATTCATGGTGCCGAGATCGTAGGCAATACATAAAAAATTTAATGTGCCTCACACTGCAGTTTTTCTTGCACACATACATAATTTGCCTCACAGCTGTCTTCCAATATCTATTCTTGCATTAATAATTTGAAATATTGGCAGATCATTCCTTAAAGCTCTTGGAATATGATAATTTTAAAATTCATTTCCAATACAATCATGACTTGAAGTTAAAACTTTGAATTAAAACAATGAAGCCTACAACACCAGGTGTTCCCAGGCGGTCACCCATCTAGGTACTGACCTGGCCCAACCATTCTTGACTGCGGTGATCTGACGAGAACCGGTATATTCATGGTGGTGTGGTCGTAGGCAATACATAAATAATTGAATGTGCTTCACACTGGAGTTTTTCTTGCACAAATACATATTTTGCCTCACAGCTGTCTTCCAATATCTATTCTTGCATTAATAATTTGAGATATTGGCTGATCATTCCTTAAAGCTCTTAGAATATGATAATTTCCAAATTCATTTCCAATACAATCATGATTTGATGTTTAAAAGTTTGAATTAAACCAATAAAGCCTACAACACCAGGTGTTCCCAGGCGGTCACCCATCTTGGTACTGACCTGGCCCAACCATGCTTGACTGAGGTGATCTGACGAGAACTGGTATATTCATGGTTGTGTGGTCATAGGCAATACACAAAAAATTGAATGTGCTTTGCACTTCAGTTCTTCTTGCACAAATACATATTTTGCCTCACAGCTGTCTTCCAATATCTAATCTTGCATTAATAATTTGAAATATTGGCCGATGATTCCCTAAATCTCAAAACCTCCAGACCAGTATATCCTACCGATCATCTCTGTTATTTTCCAATAAAGAACCAGTAAAGAGTGTAGCTGCAGTAGACTGATAATTCATTGATTGATTTGTTGTTCTCACGTTATTTCCGCCTCTTGCCATTCCTGGGTGGGATGCTGCGGCTGTAGGTCCACTGATCGCGGCGAAAGTGCATGCCTCACGAAGGTTTAATTCTTCTCCAAACTGTGTAAGCAATCCATCTAACTCCTATTCTTCTGGTAGTTTTCTGCTCATAATCAGACGTAATTCTGTTGGTAATTTAGACATGATAACTGGTGACAAAACTGTCCCAAAACTTTCTGTTTGGATTCCTAATCCTCTTAAGCTGGGCACGGTAGCTTCCGTCTTGTCGTACAAAATGCGTAGTTTCTTCAGATCGTACAAAGATGTTATTTTTGGAAGCTCCATCAAACTTTCAATATGTTTAGAAATTATTATCTGCTTGTTGCCAAAACGTTTTTCCAACAGGTTCTTTGCTTCACCATAGTTTTCGTTAGAGATTTGTAAACCTGCGATCGTTTCTGTCGCTGGACTGGTGAGAGACCTTTGCAAATATTGCAACTTCTTGACATTTGCCAAACTTTGATTTTTGTCTATACTTGAGCTAAAACTGTCCCAGAACGTAGTCCATTGCGTAGGATCTCCATTGAAGATGAGAAGCAATAATTTCGGCAATTTTACTTAATCTCTTCTGTGTGATTGTGATAATGTTTGACTGTTATGCGGTGTCGGCGGTTGCGTTGTTGTTTTCTCTTTTAAGGCGTTTTTGATGCGGCAAATAACTTCTTCGATGTCTTCTTCTAATTGCTCTCTTTCCAGAATTTCTTTTTTAATATTGTCATCGGTCTCGAATGCGTCTAGAATTTCGTTATTTAATATTTCTATGTCAGTTTTCTTTTTCTCTAAGGTATTAATGAAGGACTCAAGTTTCAATTTAAGTTTGGCGGGTGCTTTGATTCCAACGCATTTGTTCCCGGGTCACGGCACCATGAAGTGTATTTACTTCTTTTGCTGGGCTGTGTTCTATCAGCAAATCTTCAAGAACCCCAGGTGACGATTCATGACTAAAATCGTTGAAGAATGGCAGGTTGAAGCGAAACAAAACTCTGCGTGATTATACACAAACACAACAATTACTATATACAGCGAAAAAAAATTATTAAGACTACCTGATAAACGAGAATACGAATGATACGCGAATGAATAACAACGATTGATATCTAGCAATATGAATACTTGCTTCCTCTCTCGAAGCTATCTCTAAGAGATCTTGTCCTTCTGTGAGTACGAATGCGAATGAATACGAATGTCTTCCCTGACTACAGGGATACAAGGTTATATTACGTGTGATTAAATAAGAACAATATCCTTCAAGTGGAAAGGCATGACTCTCACTGGAACAGCATATGGTTTCATATTTCGCTTTTCATCTGCCAACATGAATATAAGAAGATGTGATGCTGCATCTCTACGCTTCATAAACAAATTCTTCAAATAAGCCATCAAATCATCACGTAATGTAACAAGCTGTCTCGGGCAAGTCAACTTACCTCCTTGCTGTTCTGCAATCTCACAAAGTATTGCATGGATTTGCTTCTTGTAATCATCAAGCATTTAAATCAGCTTTCTGAAACCTTCAACATCCCATGCCAAAGCAAACAAGCCTTCTTGAGGAGTATTCTTTTTCTCTGAGGTTGTGTTGTAAATCTGCTTAGCCCTTTCAAAACCAGTACTAAAGAACTCCCTGTCTTCCTCCAACTGCACCAAAATCTTACCAAGGTCAACCTCTATAAAACGTTTTCGCTCTCCAAGACCAACATTTGCACCCAACTTTCTTCTATCAACATACAATGTATACAAAGAATCTAGACAACCATCCCCTAAATCACAATCACCAGACCATTCATGTCGCAAAGATTCTCTAAGACCCTGACTTACATCACACCCATCCGCCTTGATCCAAAATCTTCCTGCTGGATGTTCCTCTGCAATCTTATCAAGAATTTTATCCTGTATTGCAGATGACTTACAAAACTCAGATTCCTTTATCTTCGATTTCAGATAACGCCAGCTTACTCCAGGAACATTAACTTTAGCAGCCATTGGGTCAAATGTTTTTGGACGAGGATAATGTAACATTGCTGCAAACTGCTAAAACTTTGGTGCATAGGATTGATAACTCTCAAGAATTATGTAACTTTAGAGTCATTTTAGATTCCTGTTCTCAGAAAACGCATATTTCTTCACAATTAAGGCGCAAGTTAAATTTGCCAACAGTAAATACGCAAGAAATTCTGATCAAAGAATTTGGTAATGAACAAGGAAGGCTAAAGAAATGCGATTTAGTGAAATTAGCAGTCAAATGCGCTGATGGCCTAGCTGTTTATGTTGATGCATATGTAGTTGATACTATATGTAGTCCTGTGTCTCATCAGGCCATAGATATCGCAAAGAACATGTATCCGCACTTGAAAGATCTCGTTTTAGCAGATAGTGGAGATGGAATCGCGGATTTAGAAATCGATGTTTTGATAGGAGCTGACTATGTTCATTCATTTCTGCTAGACAGTGTAGTAGGGGGGGAGCAGCCTTTCAGCCCCGTGGCTATTCTCACTCGTTTTGGCTATGTGTTGAGTGGTCCGTTACAGCTACCCGTTGATAACCCAGTTTCTAACGTCATGGTAGCTCATGTGTTGAAAGTTTCTACTCACATTATAGAAAACGATGATGAATTAAAATCACAAGTAAAGAGGATTTAGGATTATGAATCTCTAGGAGTAAAAACTAACGAAATCAATGAAAACGCTAACAAATTATTGCAAGGAAAAATTTCGCACAATGGTCAAAGGTACCAAGTCTCTCTTCCATTTAAGGAAACGCATCCATTAATTCCTGATAACTACTAAGTCGCAAAATAACGCCTAAATTCGCAACTAAAGCGTTTGAATTTAAACGGTGAAAGATTTGAAGAATACGATAAAGTAATACAAGAACAGTTGAGATCAGGAATTATCGAAAAGGTAGAAGAAAATGAAGAAAATTTCGAACCGGGATCCGTGCATTACATTCCCCATAGAGAGGTAATAAAACATGAACGTGAAACAACCAAATTACGCATTGTTTACGACGCTAGTGGAAAATTAAATGGGAAGTAAGTCTCATAGTCAATAGAAATACACTGGTCTGGCGTCTTCGCGCAGTTTTCTATATGTCTATTGTTTCATCCTTTTGTTCAGAGTTTTTAAGATAATCGAAGCGTGACCGTGCACACATCAGATCCATCAGTTCACAGTGCAGTGCACGGTTCTAGACTATTTTTAAAGCTTCTATAAGTTCATATTCAGATGTCGTTTTTCGCTCTCTTGTATTTTTAAATTGGATATAATAAAATGTATATGTCGTGGCTATGCCTGGTGATAATTGCTGTTTCAATTTTTGCGGAGTAAGTCGGCGAAAAGGAAAGAACAACCCCGATGGAAAAATTGGCCTATTCAAAGTCCCAAGCGGTGGTGATGAAAAATCCAACAAGTGGAGAAGAGACGTTTTAAATATTATTACTAAATACAGAGTACAGGATGATAACTTTAAGCGCCAGTTATTGAACGATACGTTACACATTTGTGAAAAGCATTTCAAGCCTGAAGATGTGACCATACGTAAGTAAAATATTAAAATAATTAGACTACAACAGGCTGAGGCCAGGTCTGGTAAGGTTTAGTACCTGGTGAATTAAATATAATTTGCTGTGATAAATATAGTGGTGATTAATGTATGAAAGGTAATAGCTGGAAACTTGGATACACAGTGAATGCAAGTGAATACTTGTTTATATTTTTATACATGCAGCTTTATATTTATTCTTCCATATGCCTATTCTCTCTTATATAACCATTTACTGAATTCTATAAAACATTTCAGATAAAGGACCAAAACTCACAAAGAAACTCCTATCATATGGTGCTTTGCCAACAGAGGAGCTTCCAAAAAAGCCGTCTGATTCATATCTTGAAAAGAGTAATTCAACACCAAGAAGACCAAGAAATATTGTAAATGAAGGTGAACTCAGATGTGCATCTGCTTTCTTCTACAAGGACTTCAAAGATTTAACATCAAGAGTAAAGAAACTTTTGCTTAAAGACTGGAGCCTTTCTGTTGATGGGGATACATTGAAAATTGAGAAATACCAGGTCCCATATATTCTACCCAAGTTTTGCATAACTATTGATGAAAGCCTATCTTACACAATATCTGTCTTTAAATGGTTCATACCTGATGATCATGTGCTTTATAAAGACTTTAAAAGAACAGTTAGGCTTGTGACAGTTTCTGACCTTCTTCAAGAAATTAAAAAACTGAGGATCTGTGAAGGACACAGTGCTGTTTGTTTTTCAGGAAAGTCGATAAGACATGCCATCCCAATTGAAGTTGATAGCGAAGATAAACCATTTTCTGCCAAAGATTTTTACCGTTCAGAAGAATGCCAAATTCTGATTGAGGGAGATATTTGTTACAAATGCGAAGAAAGAGTTGTGTGCCACAATAAACAAGAGAGAAGGCGTAATACAAGAGACAATGTTCCTGCAAAACCAAAAGCCCCTGTCAGCTTCACTTCGCAAAACGGCTAAAACTGACTCTGCAGGCCAATCGTTTAAAGTGCAGGCAATTAGAATCAAAAATTGATGCACTGCAGTCAGAAATTGACAAAAACAGCATTGAAGTGACATCTGACCTGAGTCATGATGTCCTGGAGACAATATCCAGACATCATGGTGAAATGAGTCCATTCATGAGATTATTTTGGCAGCAGCAACAAAAGAATGCAACAAGGTGCTCGAAAGGCAGAAGATACCATCCTATGATTATCAGATGGTGTCTTTCAATTGCCTCTAAATCTTCCAGTGCATATGATGAACTCAGGGTACTTTTAATGGAACAGGTACAATTGAATTACCTAGCAGGCGCCAGTTACGTGATTATAGTAATGCAATTAAACCTAAAACTGGTTTTAATCCAGCTGTTATCGAAACTTTGAAAGATGTGGTGAAAAATTATCAACCAGTCGAAAAATATGTTGCCATTTTGTTTGATGAAATGAAAATTCAAAGTGGACTGGTATGGGACAAACATTCTGGTGAACTGATTGGCTATATTGATTTAGGAGATCTTGATACAAACTATGCAACACTTGAGAGTCAAAACAATATAGCCACTCATGCACTTGTCTTCATGGTGAAAGGAATTTGCTCAAAATTGCAGTTTGTGATTGGTTATTTTGCAACAGGAGCAGTTACATCTTATCAATTGTTCCCAATCTTTTGGAGGGCAGTCTCAATTTTAGAGATGTCTTGTGGACTTGCTGTAGTTGCTGCTACAGCTGATGGTGCATCAGCAAACAGACGTTTCTTTAAGATGCACGAAGAAATGAATTCTGAGAATGATAAAGATGTTGTGTACAAAGTTGAAAATATCTTTGCTCCAAGTCGGTGTTTATTTTTCTTTAGTGATGCACCCCATTTGCTGAAGACAAGCAGAAACTGTTTGTTCAATTCAGGATCCGGTTGTCACAGTCGTTCCATGTGGAACAACGGAAATGATCTGCTGTGGACCCATATCACTAGTGCATACTATCAGGACCAGCAAAATGGCCTTCATCTGTTGCCAAAATTATCAGCTGATCATATTCAGCTGAATTCGTATTCAGTCATGCGTGTAAGCCTAGCTGCTCAAGTTTTGAGCAAAACCATGGCAACAGTGCTAAAGGAGTTTGCAGGAGAAAATGCAGTTGCAACAGCAAAATATTGTGAACTAATGAATAATTTTTTTGACTGTTTCAATGTTAGGAGCACAAAGGAAGGCCATTATCAAAGAAATAAAATCTATGTCCATACAATGAAATAGCTGATGATAGATTTGAATGGTTAGAACATGAGTTCCTTGCTTACTTTGAAGCATGGAAGGAAAGTGTTTCACGTAGAGAAGGTGCATTTGATGTAAATGCCCGTGCCAAAATGTTCATTTCTTGGCAAACACATGAGGGGCTCAAAATAAGCGTTTTTTCTTTAATTGGTGTGGTGAAGTTTTTACTTCAGAATGGTGCAGAGTTTGTCTTATCAAACAAATTATGCCAGGATCCTGTCGAGGAATATTTTGGACGTCAAAGAGGGCTTGGTCGTAGGTGTGATAACCCTAACATTAGAGATTTCGGATACAATGACAATAAATTGAGAATTCAGCGCTCTGTTCTCCAGTTGAAGGGAAATACCCAAGGAAGGAAAAGAGACGAAAATGAAAGAAAATGGCACAACGTAAACAATGACCCTGTTGCTACTAGAAAAAAGATTACAAGAAGTCAAAATTTGTGCAAATAACAATCTATCAGTCCACAACTGTTTGCTTATCAGTAGCCTTCTGTATTTCTTTCCGTAATGAGCGTGATTTTGTTTTTCTTTCCTTTGACTTGAATTTATTTATGATATCTTTAGCGTATGAGAATGATCTGACTTTCACATACAAAGTTAATAAGTTTACAAGTAGATCTTTGGCAATCGAATCTTCTATTTCAAGACTGCATGAACTAGTCCATGTTTGGTAAAGGCCCAACAAATTTTGGTTGACACAAAGAGTCTCAACAATTTTTTTCGAATCAATGCAGTTGGTTATTCCATTTGTGTTTGTGCAAAATTCCAATTCAGCAATAGTGAAAATATTCTGAACTGTTTCAGTAATTTTCCAAAGTCCCCCACGATTAATATTGTCAACTAGCCTGTGTGTATTCTCTAATTGACTGGTATGGCCTGCTTGTAAAATGGAAAGATGTTGTTGGCCCACATTAGATTTGTGGTGCTTTGATTTGTATATTTTCTTGTTTAAATTTGATAAGACATACCCACCAAGGTATTGTAAGGCTGCTTTTTCATTGTCTGATAATGTTTCTTTCCTCACAGCCACAGGAACTTCATCACACAAGTCTTTCTTGCTTGAAACAACCAGTTTTTCTGCCAATTTTGTTGACAAGAGGGTCGCAGTACATCCACTTAGTGGATAGAAAAGACTGCTTGCTTTTGGAACAATTCTTGAGTAGAATTTACTGAAGAATTTTTCAACATTCCCCTTGCCACTGAGTAATTGATACAGGGACTTGATTTCTGTGAATATTTGGGATTTTTCATCATTCATACCCTCTTCTTCTTGTAATGCCATTTTGAAACTTGCCAAGTCGGAACGCACATTGGGTGGGTAGCAAAAGTCTTTGGACAAGTCCATGCTGCTCTGGTTAACAAGCATAATAAACAAGGCTTTGCTGATTTCCTTGTCCTTTTGTTTGGCTTCATGTCTGCCATCACCCACTTTATGCTTCGAATTCACGTGTCTTGTTAAGCCACCTTTAGTCTTACAGACTTTCATGCATGTTGAGCATTGAAAACTGCCACTGTCCATCTGCAAAAAATGTTTATATATTAGAATTAGTCCAGCAAACAAATACTAACAAACAAAAATCTTTAGGCGTTAGGCCTAGCGGCCTACTCTTTTAGTTGATAGAATAAAGAACTTTTCAACATGTTAACATATAACATTTGTGGTTACCTGCTCTAGTGCTTGTTCATAAGAATCCGCAAGTTCTTCTTCCAAAAAATCACTTTCCAAAAGGTCTAAAATAACATCTAAGTCTTCGCCACTTGGTTCCATTGCTGATGTATCGCTGGAAGCCATCTCTGTTTTGTGTGTGCACGGTCATGCTTCATTGAATCGCAAAACTGAATGATTCAACATCGCGCGCGGCTTTCTTTGTAATTAGAGAGTTTCCAGACCAGTGTATTTCTATTGACTATGATTTATTTAATCACACGTAATATAACCTTGTATCCCTGTAGTCAGAGAGGACATTCGTATTCATTCGCATTCGTACTCGCAGAAGGACAAGATCTCTTAGAGATAGCTTCGAGAGAGGAAGCAAGTATTCATATCGCCAGATATCATTCGTTGTTATTCACTCGCGTATCTTTCGTATTCTCATTTATCAGGTAGTCTTAATAATTTTTTTTTCGCTGTATATAGTAATTGTTGTGTTTGTGTATAATCACGCAGAGTTTTGTTTCGCTTCGACCTGCCATTCTTCAACGATTTTAGTCCTGAACCGTCATCTGGGGTTCTTGAAGATTTGCCGATAGAACACAGCTCAGCAAAAGAAATAAATACACTTCACCACTCTTTGACAGATGAAAAAGCTAGAGAGCTGAGGGATGACCTTAAAGCTGCATTGGTGGAAAAAGGTCTTGTTGTTGTGGGATTTGTCACTGATGGTGAGTGAAATTCAATAAGAACCCAAGGAATCAAGCGACCATTGTCAGTTATTCAGCTGTTAGCAAATGCAAAGAAAGAGGCCAACAAGACAAGGATAAATGCCATCGGGCAATATTTCATACTGTCAAAGGACAAGCAGCCAATGAAGAGGCATCGAGCTATACCTCTAGAAGATGTTATGTTTCTGCATGAACTTTGTAGCAATGACACAAAACTTGAAGATTCTATTTTCATTTTCAGAAGAGCAAAGTTCTTTCCATTTCAATATGATCCAGAACCATGGTCTTATGGGGAAAAAGTCAATCGACAAACTGCTTGTTTTAAATCTGTTTTTGCACAGTATCTTTACATAAACGAAATAAACAAATACACATCAGCAGGCATAGATTTCATTCATCAAGGTTATGTTCCAGAGCAATGCTCAGTTTCTGGTGAGTTCGTTCATGAGAGGGAAGATCATGGGCACCTGCTCAAGCGATTGACAAATTGTTTCCGACAAGGCGATTTCTTAGAAATATCTATGACACCATTTGTTGAAGCTCTTTCTGATCCTAACACTGGGTTGACAAAGCAGGCATTGTCTGGAGAGAGGAAACATAATGTACATGACTTTGAGCTCATATGGTCCAGAGGTGTACTTGAGTATCTCATAAGCAAAGGTCACAATGATGAAGCACAGTTAGTGAGAACAATAAGAAATTGGCACAAGGCAGTTGATGGGCGTGGCCTGAGTGAAACGGAGAGATCTGGTTTTGTAAAAGACATGCTGAACTTGCTGTTAAGTGATTGGTTTCCATGCTATGATGAAGATAATATAGATTTCAGATGTCTTGATGTTGCTAGAAGTTTGACAAGAAACCGAGTAAGAGGGCCAACCAGAGAAGTTGTTGTGGGACTGCTTGCAAAACTTACAAGTCTTGAGCTCCGGAGAGCTGAGTATGCAGCCCGTGGTTTACCACCAGAACATCCAAGAAGTGGTACAAGTGATGATGTTGAGTCCTTCATCTCCACCTTACATCAGATGTTTGGTGATGCATTTGACACAAAAAGCTTTTACAACTCATTTCCAAAGATAACGAATGAGTACTTCAAAAGAATCAATCCTGACACAAAATTCTTCTACTGGACTGGTCCAAAGCATAGATTTAGAGACTTCCCATTGCAGTCATTTAACATGCCGTCACGTTACTCAAAAGAAAGACTTGATATGGTGAAGCCATCAAGAAGAGAAGATCCTGGAGTTTTCTGTGCGAAGAGAGCTATGTTACCTATACATAATGCAACCACAGTGAGGACAAAATTTCACAAGTTTCCTGAAACACTACCTGTACCTCCTGATCCATATAAATAAATAGAAGAAGTCGAATAATAATGGATAGAAAATAAAAAAATTAAATCTATACAAGAACATAAAGTACTTTATCAAAGTTGTTTACATCATGGAACTTTTGTTCCTGCTTATTATGAAGAAATTGAAGCCTTGCTGCTGATTATTATGATGAATTTGTTTGCTGTTATAAACCAATTGGAACTTGTGTTCCTGATTACTCTGAAGAACTTTTCTGCTGATATTGCCCGTTTGAAGTCTTGCTGCTGATTATTATGATGAATGTGTTTGCTGTTATAAACCCATTGGAGTATCTGTTCCTGATTACTCTGAAGAATTTTTTTGCTGATATTGCCCATTTGAAGTCTTGCTGCTGATTATTATGATGAATTTGTTTGCTGTTATAAACCCATTGGAGCATTTGGTCCTGATTACTCTGAAGAACTTTTTTGCTGATATTGCCCATTTGAAGTCTTGCTGCTGACTATTATGATGAATGTGTTTGCTGTTATAAACCCATTGGAGCATCTGTTCCTGATTCCTCTGAAGAACTTTTTTGCTGATATTGCCCATTGGAAGTCTTGCTGCTGATTATTATGATGAATGTGTTTGCTGTTATAAACCCATTGGAGCATCTGTTCATGATTACTTTGAAGAACTTTTTTGCTGATATTGGCCGTTTGAAGTCTTGCTGCTGAATATTATGATGAATGTGTTTGCTGTTATAAACCCATTGGAGCATCTGTTCCTGATTACTCTGAAGAACTTTTTTGCTGATATTGCCCGTTTGAAGTCTTGCTGCTGATTATTATGATGAATTTGTTTGCTGTTATAAACCCATTGGAGCATCTGTTCCTGATTACTCTCAATAACTTTTTTTGCTGATATTGCCCATTTGAAGTCTTGCTGCTGATTATTATGATGAATTGGTTTGCTGTTATAAACCCATTGGAACTTCTGGTCCTGATTACTCTGAAGAACTTTTTTGCTGATATTGCCCATTTGTAGTCTTGCTGCCGATTATTATGATGAATTTGTTTGCTGTTATAAACCCATTGGAGCATCTGTTCCTGATTACTCTGAAGAACCTTTTTGCTGATATTGCCGATATGAAGTCATGCTGCTGATTATTATGATGAACTTGTTTGCTGTTATAAATCCATTGGAGCATTTGGCCCTGATTACTCTGAAGAACTTTTTTGCTGATACTGCCCATTTGAAGTCTTGCTGCTGATTATTATGATGAATTTGTTTGCTGTTATAAACCCATTGGAGCATCTGTTCCTGATTACTCTGAAGAACTTTTTTGCTGATATTGCCCATTTGTAGTCTTGCTGCCGATTATTATGATGAATTTGTTTGCTGTTATAAACCCATTGGAACTTCTGGTCCTGATTACTCTGAAGAACTTTTTTGCTGATATTGCCCATTTGTAGTCTTGCTGCCGATTATTATGATGAATTTGTTTGCTGTTATAAACCCATTGGAGCATCTGTTCCTGATTACTCTGAAGAACCTTTTTGCTGATATTGCCGATTTGAAGTCATGCTGCTGATTATTATGATGAACATGTTTGCTGTTATAAATCCATTGGAGCATTTGGTCCTGATTACTCTGAAGAACTTTTTTGCTGATATTGCCCATTGGAAGTCTTGCTGCTGATTATTATGATGAATGTGTTTGCTGTTATAAACCCATTGAAGCATCTGTTCCTGATGACTCTGAAGAACTTTTTTGCTGATATTGCCCATTGGAAGTCTTGCTGCTGATTATTATGATGAATGTGTTTGCTGTTATAAACCCATTGGAGCATCTGTTCCTGATTACTCTGAAGAACTTTTCTGCTGATATTGCCCGTTTGAAGTCTTGCTGCTGATTATTATGATGAATGTGTTTGCTGTTATAAACCCATTGGAATTTCTGTTCCTGATTACTTTGAAGAACCTCAGAATAGATCATTGGGTGTCTTTGTAACAGATTGGGAGGAAAAGAAATCATGTAATTCCAAGACTCCTCTACAACTGCTGATAATTTTATTCTAGAAAAGCCAGCCAATGTTGCTGATAAATCCTGCTACAGTGAGTGGGTGGCACCCCATGATACCCCTGCCTTGAGCAGACAATACAGACCACTCTGGTCTGGGGGACATGAAGCCATTCAGAAGAATTTTTCATAGCTGAATTTGTTCGAAATTGGATACAGAGACATTTGTACTGAACTTTTTCATTATAGTAATAAATGTTAATGTTGTAGGTTTCCCCCCTGTTTTCTTTGTCACTTCCTGTTTTTACCCCACGTAGGGAGGAAGTGTAGTTTTAGTTTCAGTTCGATTTAGTTTTGATTCAACCTAGCTGTTTATTTCTATTGTCCGATATTTAACAGAAATATCGATATCTACAATTCTACAAGTTTCAAGTTAGTTATATCTACAGTTCTAAAAGGCTCAAGTTGGTCTTATCCATTGTCTAGCTACGTTATTCTACCGTTTTGGTTATTCTATTTTATTTCGCTTGGTGCGTGTGCCTACCAAAGTAAGTTTGTTTAATTAATTTTGTTATTCTTATCTATAGCTCTGATTTACTTATCCTTTTGTATTTTAATTTATTCTAGTTCGAACCGATATTCTTAACGACATTGTTATGACTTCGAATTAGTACGACTTTCTATCAACCGACTTCGTATCTTATCGACATTTGTATCCACTTATCGATTTATTACGACTTTCAAATTATCGACTTCGATATCATCATCCTTGATTCGCTTCGTCGTGCTCGTATTCATAATCTTTGGTATTCTTATTAAACTGTTCCTGTTCTGTTTTTAATTATATCGTGTTTGTTGACTATTCCTGTGTTTTTTTGTCTTCGTGTCTACCGTCGAGTTCGTTTTTATCGCTATGCACCATTTCTACCCCTGTAACGCGCTTGGATTTTGCATCTCTACTTGTTTATGTTCGTTTCTATCCTTGCAAGAAGTTACATTGGTTCGAATTTGTTCGCACAGTTGTGAAATTCGCTTGTTATTCTCAGCATGTTGCTAGTTTCTATGACAGATCACGTGAAGGAAGTGATTGATTAACTGTCATCTACCAAATTTGCGATGAATAGCGGAATCATTTTCGGGCATACTTAAAAGCTTTTTTCGTCTGACACTCCTCAGAGTATGAACGTCAGAAACAGACCGAAACAATAGACTAAGGCGGAATTTATAACCAGATGCGGCTCGAAATGCACCAATCAGAAAGAACGAAAAGCTGAATTGGCATTGTGTTTTAAACACCAATCAGCTGGTCGGATACAGCGGGAGGACCAATGAATTATTTGAAGAGTCCAAGTGAGAAAACGAACTCTTTCTGTCTACACAGAACCGGCCTTTTGGTTTTGATGTAGACAGATTCCAAAACCCCTAAGTGAAACAAAGATCTTGCTTTGCCAATGATTCTGAAAAAATACTCCCTGTAATTTTCCGCACAAATCGGGCTATCGAGTAGATGTTGTCCTATGGCAGAATCATGTTTAAGACTAGGTTGTTGTTTAGACCCACGGGGTGGTCGCTCTCTTTGCTGAAAATTATGCAGACGAATGTTAGTAGGGACATGCTGCTTTATCCTATCACCTAATCTCTGGGAAGTACAACCTACGTACCTGGCATCACACCGGCACGAGAATTCATATATGACCAAACTTTTTTGTGTGGTAGGTACGCAATCCTTTTGAATGGATGGTAGAACTTTCCGAGTGCCAAAAACTAACCGAGGGTTGGCAGCAGCGAAGCACTTAGTAATGGCCTTTTTAATTTGACTTTCGAATCGCAATGAGACGTTTCCTATCCAAGGCATTTTTAGGTAAACAGGGCACTTTTGCGGACCATACTTTTTATCAGCCGAAAAACTTGCGATCTTCTTGCGAAAACAATCCGAAATGACGTCCTCAGGGTAACCGTTTTCAATGAGAATCGACCGTATTTTGTCCAATTCCGAATCAATCCGAGATTTAGAGCAAATCATAAGTGCCCGATGAACTAGCGTGTTGATGAGGTTAATTTTCTTCTGTTTTGGACTAAAGGAATCCCACCGTGTATAGAGGCTGCTAAAGGTTGGTTTCCTATATATACTGGTGAGAAATCCAGTAGCAGTGTTTTCAACAAAGACGTCGAGAAACGGCAAAGAGTTGTTTTGCTCCTTTTCGAAAGTAAATTTTAGAGACGGATGCAAGGCGTTGAGTTTTTGGAGGAAAACGTTATAATCGGACTCTTTTTTGAAAATGGCGAAAGTGTCATCAACATATCGAAAATAAACCGGAGGTTTTGATGTGGAGCCGAAAAGTTGACCTTCGTAGAAACCAACAAAGATGTTTGCTAGCGCTGGTCCCAATGGGCTCCCCATGGCGACTCCGTCCTTTGTCGGTACATCTCATTGTTGAAGCTGAACTCTACCGACCTGGTAGCAGACTCCATCAATTCGACAAATACCTCCTCAGGGAACGGCGGACTGACAAGTTCACCCCGGTATAGAGCTCTAGCGCAAATCCCAATAGTCTCATCCAAAGGTACGTTAGTGAAAAGGCTGCTGATGTTGAAGGAACACATAAACGATTTTGTCGGGTCTAACTGAAGGTTTTGAATAACGTTAGCAAAAGAAAAAGAATCCGAAATACAATTTTTAGAATAAAGTTCCAAAACAGGTGCTAAAATTTCCGAAAGTCATTTAGCAAGCTCATGTTGAGCTGAACCAACCATAGATAGAATAGGCCTAAGAGGGACACGTTGGGTTTGTGAGTTTTAGGTAGATCATACATCCGTGGACGCTGCGAACCCGTTGGTCAGATCCTATCGTAAATTTATTGGGTCAATAGTTTTTTCTTGACCAATTCAAGCAACCGTTTTTGAAGTTTCTGCTCTATTTTAGCCGTTTTATCGTGCTGTTCGACTTTGCCTAATTTTTCAAATTTATTTTCATCATTGAGCACGTTGCCCATTTTCGAAATATAATCTTTTTGGTTCAAAATAACGACCCCAGATCCTTTATCAGGTTTTGTGATAAGAATCTTTTTGTTGTTTCGGAGGGATTTGATCGCTTGAAAATGTTCCCTATACATATAAAAATCCGTGAGGTCGATAGGTGTGCCACAATAAGCATGAGCTACATCGCTTAAACGGGCTTTTAGTGAGCTAAGCTCTTCTTCCGAATCTGGCTTTAGCCTGGTTAGTTGAGTGTGAAGAATTTCGAACTCAGCAAAATTTGAGTTGTACAAAACTTCAAAATTGCGATGAATAGCGGAATCATTTTCGGGCATACTTAAAGCTTTTTCGTCTGA
This sequence comes from Chrysaora quinquecirrha, assembly GCA_014526335.1. NCBI lineage: Eukaryota > Metazoa > Cnidaria > Scyphozoa > Semaeostomeae > Pelagiidae > Chrysaora > Chrysaora quinquecirrha. Next base: position 519,556 of record JACTAT010000152.1, read on the forward strand.
CACTCCTCAGAGTATGAACGTCAGAAACAGACCGAAACAATAGACTAAGGCGGAATTTATACCCAGATGCGGCTCGAAATGCACCAATCAGAAAGAACGAAAAGCTGAATTGGCATTGTGTTTTAAACACCAATCAGCTGGTCGGATACAGCGGGAGGACCAATGAATTATTTGAAGAGTCCAAGTGAGAAAACGAACTCTTTCTGTCTACACAGAACCGGCCTTTTGGTTTTGATGTAGACAGATTCCAAAACCCCTAAGTGAAACAAAGATCTTGCTTTGCCAATGATTCTGAAAAAATCCTCGCTGTAATTTTCCGCACAAATCGGGTTATCGAGTAGATGTTGTCCTATGGCAGAATCATGTTTAAGACTAGGTTGTTGTTTAGACCCACGGGTGGTTGCTCTCTTTGCCGAAAATTATGCAGACGAATGTTAGTAGGGACATGCTGCTTTATCCTATCACCTAATCTCTGGGAAGTACGACCTACGTACCTGGCATCACACCGGCACGAGAATTCATAAATGACCAAACTTTTTTGTGTGGTAGGTACGCAATCCTTTTGAATGGATGGTAGAACTTTCCGAGTGCCAAAAACTAACCGAGGGTTGGCAGCAGCGAAGCACTTAGTAATGGCCTTTTTAATTTGACTTTCGAATCGCAATGAGACGTTTCCTATCCAAGGCATTTTTAGGTAAACAGGGCACTTTTGCGGACCATACTTTTATCAGCCGAAAAACTTGCGATCTTCTTGCGAAAACAATCCGAAATGACGTCCTCAGGGTAACCGTTTTCAATGAGAATAGACCGTATTTTATCCAATTCCGAATCAAGCCGAGATTTAGAGCAAATCATAAGTGCCCGATGAACTAGCGTGTTGATGAGGTTAATTTTCCTCTGTTTTGGACTAAAGGAATCCCACCGTGTATAGAGGCCGCTAAAGGTTGGTTTCCTATATATACTGGTGAGAAATCCAGTAGCAGTGTTTTCAACAAAGACGTCGAGAAACGGCAAAGAGTTGTTTTGCTCCTTTTCGAAAGTAAATTTTAGAGACGGATGCAAGGCGTTGAGTTTTGGAGGAAAACGTTACAATCGGACTCTTTTTGAAAATGGCGAAAGTGTCATCAACATATCGAAAATAAACCGGAGGTTTTGATGTGGAGCCGAAAAGTTGACCTTCGTAGAAACCAACAAAGATGTTTGCTAGCGCTGGTCCCAATGGGCTCCCCATGGCGACTCCGTCCCTTTGTCGGTACATCTCATTGTTGAAGCTGAACTCTACCGACCTGGTAGCAGACTCCATCAATTCGACAAATACCTCCTCAGGGAACGGCGGACTGACAAGTTCACCCCGGTATAGAGCTCTAGCGCAAATCCCGATAGTCTCATCCAAAGGTACGTTAGTGAAAAGGCTGCTGATGTCGAAGGAACACATAAACGATTTTGTCGGGTCTAACTGAAGGTTTTGAATAACGTTAGCAAAAGAAAAAGAATCCGAAATACAATTTTTAGAATAAAGTTCCAAAACAGGTGCTAAAATTTCCGAAAGCCATTTAGCAAGCTCATGTTGAGCTGAACCAACCATAGATAGAAGAGGCCTAAGAGGGACGTTGGGTTTGTAATTGGGACCAGCGCTAGCAAACATCTTTGTTGGTTTCTACGAAGGTCAACTTTTCGGCTCCACATCAAAACCTCCGGTTTATTTTCGATATGTTGATGACACTTTCGCCATTTTCAAAAAAGAGTCCGATTGTAACGTTTTCCTCCAAAAACTCAACGCCTTGCATCCGTCTCTAAAATTTACTTTCGAAAAGGTGCAAAACAACTCTTTGCCGTTTCTCGACGTCTTTGTTGAAAACTCTGCTACTGGATTTCTCACCAGTATATATAGGAAACCAACCTTTAGCGGCCTCTATACACGGTGGGATTCCTTTAGTCCAAAACAGAGGAAAATTAACCTCATCAACACGCTAGTTCATCGGGCACTTATGATTTGCTCTAAATCTCGGCTTGATTCGGAATTGGATAAAATACGGTCTATTCTCATTGAAAACGGTTACCCTGAGGACGTTATTTCGGATTGTTTTCGCAAGAAGATCGCAAGTTTTTCGGCTGATAAAAGTATGGTCCGCAAAAGTGCCCTGTTTACCTAAAAATGCCTTGGATAGGAAACGTCTCATTGCGATTCGAAAGTCAAATTAAAAGGCCATTACTAAGTGCTTCGCTGCTGCCAACCCTCGGTTAGTTTTTGGCACTCGGAAAGTTCTACCATCCATTCAAAAGGATTGCGTACCTACCACACAAAAAAGTTTGGTCATTTATGAATTCTCGTGCCGGTGTGATGCCAGGTACGTAGGTCGTACTTCCCAGAGATTAGGTGATAGGATAAAGCAGCATGTCCCTACTAACATTCGTCTGCATAATTTTCGGCAAAGAGAGCAACCACCCCGTGGGTCTAAACAACAACCTAGTCTTAAACATGATTCTGCCATAGGACAACATCTACTCGATAACCCGATTTGTGCGGAAAATTACAGCGAGGATTTTTCAGAATTATTGGCAAAGCAACATCTTTGTTTCACTTAGGGGTTTTGGAATCTGTCTATATCAAAACAAAAAGACCGGTTCTGTGTACTAGACAGAAAGAGTTCGTTTTCTCACTTGGACTCTTCAAATAATTCTATTGGTCCTCCGCTGTATCTGACCAGCTGATTGGTGTTTAAAACACAATGCCAATTCAGCTTTTTGTTCTTTCTGATTGGTGCATTTCGAGCCGCATCTGGTTATAAATTCCGCCTTAGTCTATTGTTTCGGTCTGTTTCTGACGTTCATACTCTGAGGAGTGTCAGACGAAAAAAGCCCGAAAATGATTCCGCTATTCATCGCAATTTTGAAGTTTTGTACAACTCAAAGACTATTCACTTACTTGCGGACTACCATTGAGCGTGCTTTTCTTAAGGACGAAATTCAGAAGGCCAAAACTAGCCTTCTACAACTTAAAAATCACATCAACGCCAATGGTAAAAATTCGCACTTTTCTCTCATTTTTCGACATGGTTCGGTTCAGCCGCTACATTTCTGAAATTGACCAGCGGACAGAAAAAGCTACAAAAACAAACACCAGAGGAACCTCGCTTTGCTTGTTAAGAAACGTTTCGGTGGTTTGTTGAGTGACTATAAAAAGCATATTTTAAACCTTTTGGATAACTCTATCTCTGAAGCTCGAGAATTTATTTTAGGACATGGCTTAGAATTTTGTATTCCACCTCAAAATATAAACAGAGAGGAGTTTTTTGCTGAGTTCGAAATTCTTCACACTCAACTAACCAGGCTTAAGCCAGTTTCGGAAGAAGAGCTTAGCTCACTAAAATCCCGTTTAAGCGATGTTGCTCATGCTTATTGTGGCACACCTATCGACCTCACGGATTTTATATGCATATCACAAAACCTGATAAAGGATCTGGGGTCGTTATTTTGAACCAAAAGATTATATTTCGAAAATGGGCAACGTGCTCAATGATGAAAATAAATTTGAAAAATTAGGCAACGTCGAACAGCACGATAAAACGGCTAAAATAGAGCAGAAACTTCAAAACGGTTGCTTGAATTGGTCAAGAAAAAACTATTGACTCAAGAAATTTACGATAGGATCCGACCAACGGGTTCGCAGCGTCCACGGATGTATGGTCTACCTAAAACTCACAAACCCAACGTCCCTCTTAGGCCTATTCTATCTATGGTTGGTTCAGCTCAACATGAGCTTGCTAAATGGCTTTCGGAAATTTTAGCACCTGTTTTGGAACTTTATTCTAAAAATTGTATTTCGGATTCTTTTTCTTTTGCTAACGTTATTCAAAACCTTCAGTTAGACCCGACAAAATCGTTTATGTGTTCCTTCGACATCAGCAGCCTTTTCACTAACGTACCTTTGGATGAGACTATCGGGATTTGCGCTAGAGCTCTATACCGGGGTGAACTTGTCAGTCCGCCGTTCCCTGAGGAGGTATTTGTCGAATTGATGGAGTCTGCTACCAGGTCGGTAGAGTTCAGCTTCAACAATGAGATGTACCGACAAAGGGACGGAGTCGCCATGGGGAGCCCATTGGGACCAGCGCTAGCAAACATCTTTGTTGGTTTCTACGAAGGTCAACTTTTCGGCTCCACATCAAAACCTCCGGTTTATTTTCGATATGTTGATGACACTTTCGCCATTTTCAAAAAAGAGTCCGATTGTAACGTTTTCCTCCAAAACTCAACGCCTTGCATCCGTCTCTAAAATTTACTTTCGAAAAGGAGCAAAACAACTCTTTGCCGTTTCTCGACGTCTTTGTTGAAAACACTGCTACTGGATTTCTCACCAGTATATATAGGAAACCAACCTTTAGCGGCCTCTATACACGGTGGGATTCCTTTAGTCCAAAACAGAGGAAAATTAACCTCATCAACACGCTAGTTCATCGGGCACTTATGATTTGCTCTAAATCTCGGCTTGATTCGGAATTGGATAAAATACGGTCTATTCTCATTGAAAACGGTTACCCTGAGGACGTCATTTCGGATTGTTTTCGCAAGAAGATCGCAAGTTTTTCGGCTGATAAAAAGTATGGTCCGCAAAAGTGCCCTGTTTACCTAAAATGCCTTGGATAGGAAACGTCTCATTGCGATTCGAAAGTCAAATTAAAAAGGCCATTACTAAGTGCTTCGCTGCTGCCAACCCTCGGTTAGTTTTTGGCACTCGGAAAGTTCTACCATCCATTCAAAAGGATTGCGTACCTACCACACAAAAAGTTTGGTCATTTATGAATTCTCGTGCCGGTGTGATGCCAGGTACGTAGGTCGTACTTCCCAGAGATTAGGTGATAGGATAAAGCAGCATGTCCCTACTAACATTCGTCTGCATAATTTTCGGCAAAGAGAGCAACCACCCGTGGGTCTAAACAACAACCTAGTCTTAAACATGATTCTGCCATAGGACAACATCTACTCGATAACCCGATTTGTGCGGAAAATTACAGCGAGGATTTTTCAGAATCATTGGCAAAGCAAGATCTTTGTTTCACTTAGGGTTTTGGAATCTGTCTACATCAAAACCAAAAGGCCGGTTCTGTGTAGACAGAAAGAGTTCGTTTTCTCACTTGGACTCTTCAAATAATTCATTGGTCCTCCGCTGTATCCGACCAGCTGATTGGTGTTTAAAACACAATGCCAATTCAGCTTTTCGTTCTTTCTGATTGGTGCATTTCGAGCCGCATCTGGGTATAAATTCCGCCTTAGTCTATTGTTTCGGTCTGTTTCTGACGTTCATACTCTGAGGAGTGTCAGACGAAAAAGCTTTAAGTATGCCCGAAAATGATTCCGCTATTCATCGCAATTTTGAAGTTTTGTACTTTCAAAAGGCTCATGAAGAATATGACGATAGGCTAGAAGCACAAAGCGAAAAGGATGAATCTTCGCGCTATTACGTCGCTGTCGTTGAATTCGTTGCAAACCTAGAAAGAGAAATCAGTACATGGCTTATGAAGCCTAAATCAATCAGTAAAAGAGATCTTCAACCAGAGGATTCAGCGAGCAATGTTTCGTCCTCAAAAGGGTCATCTAGCTCAAGGGCAAGTTCAGGTAGAAGCTCAGTAAGCGAAAAGGCAAAGGCTGCAGCAAGAAAGGCAGCATTAGAAGCCAAGGCAGAGGGGCTAAAGAAAATGCATGAGCTACAGATCGAAGAGCTCAAGATTCAACAGAAAAAGTCTGAATTGCAGATTACCTCAGATATCTGAATGTATGAACAAGCTGAAGCTGATGATTGCAGCTCGTACGCTGGATTCAGACAATCGCAACCGCAGCCAGATATCTATCGGCCTCTGCGAGCTGACTCGTTACCAATGTTATCTAGTTTCGAGCAGCCAAGACAGTTCTTTCAACAACCATCCTTTATGCAACAAAATTTGCAGCATCAAAATAATGCTCTTCAGCAGTTGATAATGCAGCAACATCAAGGTGTCAAGTCGCTTACATTGCCGCAACCAACAATGCAGGTTTTTAGCGGAAATCCAGTCGATTACTGTGATTTTATTCGTTCTTTCGAGCATATCATTGAAGAAAAGACAAAAAACCCGAGCACTCGCTTGTACTACTTGGTGCAATACACATCTGGTTCTGCTCAAGAGCTCATGAAAAGCTGTCTGTCAATGAACGAAAGTGAAGGATATGCCAAGGCTAGACGACTGCTTAAGGAGAGATTTGGCCAGGACTACAGAGTTGCAGCAGCACATGTAAAAAGAATAGTCGAAGGTCCCCCAATAAAGGCTGAGGATGGCAACGCACTACAGCGTTTTTCAATAGAGCTCACAAGCTGCACTAACACTTTGAAAAAGATTGGCTACACAAATAAGCTCGATAACCCCGACAATTTGAGGAAAATTGTTGATCGCCTGCCGTATGGTCTCAAATCTAAATGGAGAAGGAGCATAGAGATATCACAGTTCAAGATATAACAGATTTCGTCTCCGCTAAGGCAAGAGCAGCTACTCATCCAGTTTTTGGCCAATTGACCAGTGAAAACAAGGCAAGACAAGCTCCTAACAAACAAGGGCGACAGACAAATCCTAGAGCAGCTGGATTTGCTACTCAAACTGACTCACAGCCTCCAAAGACATCAAACAAGAAACCTGAGTGTCCCCTATGCAACAATAGCCACTGGTTGTCTAGATGTGATAGATTTTGCAAGCAATCTCTTGAAGAAAGACAAAGGTTCATAAAGGACAAAAAACTTTGCATAAATTGCCTTTCAGATGGCCATTTCGTTCGCTCCTGCTCAAGACAGAGCTTCTGCAAAGTAGACGGATGCAGTGGCAAGCATTCAACCTTTCTGCATCCCAAGTCAAATCAAAGTGTTCCAAGAAACAACAATGGGAGTGTAATCTCTAACGAAATAAGTGAGCAAGTATCTGATAGTAATTCTACATCAGCTAGCAATGGCTACGTTGAAGTGTCAGAGGGCTTAAGTTTTTCAACAACCTCTACTACGACTGCACTCGCAATCGTTCCAGTTCTAATCAAAGCAAGAGATGGTACTAAGATGGTAGAAACGTACGCCTTCTTAGACTCAGGCTCAAATACATCATTTTGTACTGAAGATCTTCTACGAAAGCTTCAGATTGAAGGAAGGAAGACAAAGCTTTCATTGACCACAATGCATGGTGAAAACAAGGCTATTGATTGCTCTTTGGTGAGTTTGCAAGTTTCAGACTTGAACAAAGCCAAGTATATCGACCTGCCTATGGTATTTTCCAGGCCAACTCTGCCTATCTCTACTGATTCTATTAGTAACCAAGAAGATGTTAACCATTGGCCATATCTACAGGGAATAAACATTCCAAACATCGACACCGAGATAGGTCTTCTGATAGGAAGTGACGTTCCTCAAGCTCTACAACCAATCGAAGTACGAGAAAGTCAAAATGGTGGCCCATTTGCCACAAAAACTGCCTTAGGCTGGGTTCTGAATGGCCTACTAGGGAGAAAGGAGCCAAGAGTTCATACTTCAAATTTCATGCAAGCAACTCAGTCTCTGAACGAGCAGTTCCTAGAATTCTGCAATATGGAATGCAATGACACTGCATATTCTACTAAAGCAGCTATGTCGCAGAACGATTACAAGGCTTTAGACATTACCGAGAAAACTGTAAAACTATTTGATGGCAATTACGAGATGGCATTACCTTAGAAGGATTATCCGCCACGTCTACCGAACAACAGGCCTTTAGCTGAGCATAGATTGTCTCTCTTAAAGAAACGTTTGCAGAAGGACCCTGTTGTGCTTGAGAAGTATGAAGAATTCATGGGGAAGATGATAACGAAGGATTACGCTAGACAGGTTTCAAGTCAAGATCCTGGACCACTTCAAACACATTGGTATCTGCTGCATCATCCCGTATTCAACCAACAGAAGCCTGGAAAAATAAGAGTCGTGTTCGACTGTTCCGCCAAGTATCAAGGTACTTCACTTAATGACCAGCTCTTACAGGGGCCGGACTTGACGAATACTTTGGTGGGTGTTTTAACAAGATTCAGGCAGGCTGTCATGGCGGACATAGAAGCCATGTTCCACCAAGTTAGAGTGCGCCCAAGTGATTGCGATGCATTAAGATTTTTATGGTGGCCCAACAGAGACCTGCACAATCCTGCTGAAGAATATCAGATGCGAGTACACCTTTTCGGAGGCACATCCTCTCCAAGCTGCGCAAACTTTGCATTAAGGAAGACTTCACAAGACAAACAGGCGGAATTCGATCCCGCAACGTTAGAAACCGTCCATCAGAACTTTTACGTGGACGACTGTTTAAAATCAGCTAGCACAGAAGATGAAGCTATCAGGCTTGCAGCTCAGCTACGTGAGCTTCTCCAGAGAGGAGGATTTATATTGACGAAATGGCTTTCCAACTCAAAACGAGTTGTCAAAATTACATAACTATTTACAAAATTACATAAATTAAAATCTGGGATGGTTTCGAATTGACAGTGATAAACAAAAAATGTTATTGTAATGAAAATAAAGGTTTATAGTGTGAACGTGTTAATGAGTAGGAAGAAGTATAGAAATGCAAATAGTAAACAAAAATGAATAAAACGGTTACTAAGATACAAAATAAAATATTGTTGATGCTGCTACAGGCTCTTGGAATATGATAATTTTCAAATTGATTTCCAATACAACCATGATTTGATGTTAACAATTTTTAAGTAAAACAATGCAGCCTACAACACCAGATGTTCCTAGGCGGTGAGCCATCTAGGTACTGACCTGGCCCAACCATGCGTGACTGCGGTGATCTTACGAGAACTGGTATATTCATGGTGGTGTGTACGTAGGCAATACCTAAATAATTAATTTAACATTTTCATTTCATTATCAAACAAGTATTTACAATTAAATCAGAATTTAAATATCGAATATAAAAGGAAATTGGAAAATGTAAAAGTCTAAAATTGAAACTCTATTTAGGCCTACTGAAATAAAATCATTATCAAATTATTAAGAAACTGAGTAAAAAACATATAGAATTAAAAGAAAAGGAAGACAAGCAACAACCTAAAAAACAGTCCTTGATCCTCTTAACCATAAAACCATAGATTTAATTAAACTAAAAGAAACTTGAGTCCTTATGTCGTTCATAATTTCTGAGTATTTTTTATTTAATTTTGTACTTAATTTTGAGGCCAAATTTTTATGGAAAGTCTGACATTCCTTGCTCATAGCTCCATTCATTCCAAACACAAGGGGTGTGAATGTCCCATGCTCAATTTCGATGACACGCTCGTTACATGCTCTTTTTTTCTCATTTTCTGCATTTTTGAGGACTTTTTCTGTTGTTAAGTTTATGTGCGTCTTTGCATTCAAGTTCACGACCCTTACATCAAAGAAAGCTGTCTGGGCTGGCCGATAAAAACCTCTGGCTTTGATATCCAGACGAGCACTATCTTCAGAATTAGCTGTAGACAATGATAGTGTCTCACCTGTGAGAGGTTGCAGTTGTGGTTCTATTGCAACATCCTTACATACTTCAGATAGCCAATGAGCTTCAAGATCTCTTAGATTATCGTGTCTCATATGAATGAATCCACCTTTTTTACAATTCATAGCGTGGACTGGACTAAAAACTTGCTTGCAGGGACATTTACTTGGCAGTCCTTTTATTGTCATATCATATCTCATGTTTTATTATTCATAATTCAATTTTTCTTGCACAAATACATATTTTGCCTCACAGCTGTCTTCCAATATTTATTTTTGCATTAATAACTAGAAATATTGGCAGATTATTCCTTAAAGCTCATGGAATATGATAATTTCAAAATTCATTTCCAATACAATCATGACTTGAAGTTAAAAACTTTGAATTAAAACAATGAAGCCTACAACACCAGGTGTTCCCAGGTGGTCACCCATCTAAGTACTGACCTGGCCCAACCATGCTTGACTGTGGTGATCTGACGAGAACCGGTATATTCATGGTTGTGTGGTCGTAGGCAATACATAAAAAATTGAATGTGACTCACACTGCAGTTTTTCATTCAAAAATACATATTTTGCCTCACAGCTGTCTTCCAATATCTATTCTTGAATTAATAACTTGAAATATTGGCAGATCATTCCTTAAAGCTCTTGGAATATGATAATTTTAAAATTCATTTCCAATACAATCATGACTTGAAGTTAAAAACTTTGAATTAAAACAATGAAGCCTACAACACCAGGTGTTCCCAGGCAGTCTCCCATCTAAGTACTGACCTGGCCCAACCATGCTTGACTGCGGTGATCTGATGAGAACCGGTATATTCATGGTGGCCTGATCGTAGGCAATAAATAAAAAATTGAATGTGCTTCACACTGGAGTTTTTCTTGCACAAATACATATTTTGCCTCACAGCTGTCTTCCAATGTCCATTCTTGCATTAATAATTTGAGATATTGGCTGATCATTCCTTACCGAATACAATCATGACTTGAAGTTAAAAACGTTGAATTAAAACAATGAAGCCTGC